>CAXITT010000267.1:915626-925753 GCA_964033795.1 Lymnaea stagnalis
GGGGGGGGGGGGGTGGATCTGAGGAGGGGCGATCACTGAGTTCTTCCCCGAGTAAATGTAAGATAAATTTAAAATGCAGTGATGCGCATACCTTAATTTAAATTTGGATCATTCTGAATTTAAACAGAAAGCAACAGAATTTAGGCGTCTCTTGAACTTGTTGTGTGTTTATGCTAATACTATATTTTAAGTTGTTCATAGATAGAAGTGATGCTCCTGTCATAATTTTTATGTCAATATTTATTTCGGTCAACTTCTTTATTAATAAAGGATTTTTTTTAAAGTATTTCTCCCTACAAAAAGGTTGCGTCACAAAAAGCAAGCAGCTAATCACTTGCTTAAATAGTTCCAAGTTATACCAGATACAGAAAGAGAAGAAAAAAATAGTCATTTGTAGAAGAGTTCTACACAGCATCTTGTGTAACTTGTTTATAAATGGCAAAAATTACACTAATAACTATATTTTTTTAAAGCATGATTATATTATATTCTATCAGCACTAACACCATGTCATATTTTAAATGAAGATCTGATCTTGTAAAGAAATATGAATTCAGAAGACAGGTCTTGATAGCGATGGAAAGTTTAGTGCGGTCTGGTTCCGTTTATGGGCCGCACTTTTCAAATATTTAATTAATCATAACTATTATTAAATACTTGGGATTGACCGGGGGGGGGCGTTGTTTTTGTCACACCGGGTGTCCGGGGAGCTAGGTTGAAAAACTACCAGGCGGGTCCGAGGTTTGCAACAAAGAGCTAACTTCTCAGGCGGGTCCGAGGTTTGCAATAAAGAGCTAACTTCTCAGGCGGGTCCGAGGTTTGCAACAAAGAGCTAACTTCTCAGGCGGGTCCGAGGTTTGCAACAAAGAGCTAACTTCTCAGGCGGGTCCGAGGTTTGCAACAAAGAGCTAACTTCTCAGGCGGGTCCGAGGTTTGCCACAAAGAGCTAACTTCTCAGGTGGGTCCGAGGTTTGCAACAAAGAGCTAACTTCTCAGGCGGGTCCGAGGTTTGCCACAAAGAGCTAACTTCTCATTTTCTATAATATATGCCGGCCTTTACAACAGACAGTCCTCCCCCTTGCTTGCCGGTCTTAGAACAATAGTGCCACAGTTAGTTCTACATCCTACCGACCGACCTTTAAACAATAGGGCAAAAGATAGTCCTACAACCATACCATAAGTGGGGTGATTGTGAAAATGGAAGCAGTACGAAACAGAAGTAATATAAATATCATATAAATATTTAAAAAAATAATAATAATGCTGGTATGAAAAATGTATATGTTAAACAAAACGTACCGAGCACATTTCCCTCGTTTCAGTGGGGTGAATGTAGGCTTACATTTGCTACTCTTTTTTTTTTATTTAAAAAACGACAATTCGTTAATTTTCTTTAAAATTAAATTTTCGTATTATCTTGAACACGTTTTTCTCCGAGCATGCGACGGCCAGCTCACTCCCCTCCTCCACCGCTCCGATACAGAGGCGTAGCGGGGGTGTTTAGCTCCGGGGACAAGATCCATTTTTAAAGCGCCCCTTTTTCTTTTTTTCAACTCTCAAACCAATTATTTTCATCAATAAAATAATATCAAAGCGCATTTTGGCGCCCCTAACTAGCTGGCGCCCGGGGACATCTGTCCCCCCTGCCACCACCTCGCTACGCCTCTGCTCCGATACCTGTAATAAACACTGGTGGCCAAATGGTAATAAATAAGAAAATAGCGAAATCAGTGAACAACAAGAGGTGCTGCTTAAAACAAGGATCGATCTGTTTTTTTGTTTTTTTTAAATGATCCGATATTTTGAATCCATTGCTGTACAACGGTGGTCCTCAAAGTACGGACCGCGGGCCAGATCCGGTCAGCCAAGGTCCCTTATGACGGTGCGTCTTGGCACATAAGGGTACCCGGGAATTAGTAAGATAGGTACAGTGTGCTCATTAATTCGTAATGGTCAAATTTGCGTTTGCGAAGAACAATGTGAGCCGCATTATTCTGTGCTATTTTGAACTATATCCAGGAGCGTAGCCAGAAGACCCGCCATGAGTGCATTGAAGTAGTCCATGCGTGATAGCACGATTGCAGACATCAGCATCTTTGAAGCATTAAACGTTAAAAAAGATCAGATATGACAAATTCTGCGCAGCTCTAGAAAAATCGCCTTGCAAAGCATGTTAATGTGATTTTCCATAGCTAATGTTCTGTCTGGGTAGACAGCCAGGTTTTTTAAGTATAGTCCAGCCCCAAACAGAGTCAGTGGGACATCGAACAAACCCCCATAGTGACTCGGGGACAGTGAACCGGCCCACTGATTAAAAAGCTTGGAGACCGCTTGTTATGTATGACACGTTTCCCCGTGCGTGAACTTTGCTTGACCCAAATTAGATTCCTAGCACACGCTACGTTCATAAATGGGCGTGGCTTATCTATTTGATGTATCGTGTTTTCTACCGATTCCCAATTAAACATGGTTAGTATGTTTCCTAGTATCTTGTCGAATGATCGCGATTTGTTCTTGAAACGTAAACAATTGCTGAGTAGTTTCTGGAAGGCTGTGCCTACACTGCATATATAAAGGGATTGACAGAAACGGAGAGAGAGATCCAGAGAGATATTATTAACTTTACGAGACAATTGTATTATTCTTTGTGTGCTCATATGAGTTTATTCGCATTCATCATTCATCATTATTTATTGGCACATTGTACTACTTGTGTACCGGTACAAGATTTTCCAATATTCTGTAAGGTGATGATTTGTTATTATATTTCTTTTGGTTTTTTTTAAATAGCATTATTACTAAATTAAATCTTAGTAATTGTAATTTGTACTGTTTTGGGTGTCGTATTTTTGTTATTATATTTCTCTATGGTATCGTCCTTTGTTAGGCACTGTTTGAACGAGCCATAAATTTTTAATTAGGAGATTAATTTCTCACAATAGAAGTCAGTGCGTAACACCACTGCTGTAAACGTATTTACAAGTGCCTTATATGTTATTGATCATTCAATATATTGAACACAGCGATATTTATTGGTTCTATTTCAATAATTCTCTTAAAAGATGTATAAACATGACAATCGAATCGTTGTTTTTTTTAAATACATTATCTATTCGTTTTATTGTTGTATACATTTAACTCGGGGGTAGGGGGCGCTTGACTTTCTCGGGGGGAGTAAGGGGGGGTGGAGGCAGTGCCCCCTTGGAGAGATGCCTAAAAGAAACCAGGTTGGTATAAAAGTTCTACTGGCTGATGTTAATTTCACGTCTATTAATTCGTTTTATTGTTGTATACATTTAACTCGGGGGTAGGGGGCGCTTGACTTTCTCGGGGGGAGTAGGGGGGGGGGTGGAGGCAGTGCCCCCTTGGAGAGATGCCTAAAAGAAACCATGTTGGTATAAAAGTTCTACTGGCTTATGTTAATTTCACGTCTATTAATAGGGGGAAAAAATGTTTGTAAGTGTCAAAAAGCGGGCAATCGGGTGTGTTTTTTCTCATGTTTTAATTGGGGTCTTCCGTGGAATTCTGGGAAGAATATAGATGTGTCACGAAAGTCTGGGAATGGTCTTGGTGTGCCGCAGAAATCTGGAAAAGGTCTGGGTGTACCGCGGAAATCTGCAAAAGTCTGGGTGTGCCGCGGAAATCTGGGAATGGTCTGGGTGTGCCGCGGAAATCTGGGGAAGCGTCTAGATGTGCTGTGAGGTAAAGAAGGTTGGGCAGTACTGATCTAAAGCATATCATTTTGTTCCTATATTGATCATTGTGCCGCAGTCTTACCAGAAATTTTCTGACGTCTCGGAAATAAACATTTCTTCTTAGAGTTCATGTTGAATTCAGGTCATAGTGTCATTCTAGTTCATTTTAATATTAATCAGCATACATTTATTTCAAAGACATCTGTGTTACTAAGGGGCGTAGAAATTTGGGATTTATGACCGAGTTCGACTTTTTTTGTTCGTGGAAGGGGTGGAAAAAGCAGGGCCGTCCCCGAACAGTTCGAATGCAAGCTACACCACTGGTTATACCGGAACATGACCCCTACTTCATAAACATACACACTATTCTCATGTTATTAGTTTAAGGGACTAATAAAACAGATGCGCCTTCAATAGATGAAAACAATGGTAACATGGTGAAGAAATCTGAGATCACCTTCCAATGTTTATTTGATGCCACATAAAGCTATTAACTAAAGTAGCAGTAGAGCCGCGAATTCCTGGTGAATAAATCATGATAGCTGAAAGCGAGTCGCGTCTTGGGCGCAATATTCATTTCTGTGTAAGTGTGAATGTTGATTGCACAGGAATGATATGCCACTAGACACACGCACGATCTGCCATTAGACACACGTGCTATATGCCACAAGACACGCCCATGATCTGCCTTTGGACACACGTGCTATATGCCACAAGACACGCCCATGATCTGCCATTGGACACACGTGTTATATGCCACAAGGCACGCCCATGATCTGCCATCAGACACACGTGCTAGATGCCACTTACCGAGTAAGAGTTGATCATGGACGTATGGGAGGAGCCAATGCAATTCGCCTTTGTCTCATTAGGCCATGGTATATCTCATCAAAATGATCGCTATAGAAGTGTTGTGATGTCAAAGCTTAATGTGCTACGTGAGACGGAGTCGAAAAGAGTTAGATTTAATGAAACAAACATGAAGATACAAAAATTCAAACGGTCAATTATATATGTAGGTCCTTTAGGTTTTCTGATTTATATGTGTACGTCTTTAGGTTTGTCTGGTTTATAGGTGTACGTCTTTAGGTTTGTCTGATTTATATGTGTACGTCTTTAGGTTTTCTGATTTATATGTGTACTTCTTTAGGTTTGTCTGATTTATATGTGTACGTCTTTAGGTTTGTCTGATTTATATGTGTACGTCTTTAGGTTTGTCTGATTTATATGTGTACGTCTTTAGGTTTGTCTGATTTATATGTGTACGTCTTTAGGTTTGTCTGATTTATATGTGTACGTCTTTAAGTTGTCTGATTTATATGCGCATGTACTTAGGTTGTCCTGATTTATAATGTGTGTATTTTTAGATTGTCTGATTCATAAGTGTATGTCTTTAGGTTGTCTAATTTATGTGTTTGCCTTTAGGTTGTCTGATTTTCTCGTCAGCATGGATAGCTTAAGTTTTGAAATCAAATCTATTTTTCCTTATCTCCATATCCTTAAGCGCATGTATCTACGTACGGGTCTTTTTTAACTGACACCAACCGAAGTGCATATGTATCCCAGCTAGGAATATACGTACGCCATCTAGGAATATACGTATCCCAGTTAGGACTATACGTACGCCACCTAGGAATATACGTACCCCTTCTAGGAATATATGTATTCCATCTAGGAATCCACATCTCAGTATTTCTATGTGCATGTCTCCATGTCTAGATTTACCCATATCCAAATGACATCTACATATCACAATTTACCCATATTCTAATGACATCTACATATCACAATTTAAACATGTCATCTGCGTATCCCATTTCCCCCATGTCATCTATTTATCCCCATCTTGGTCCCCTGATTAAGTATCCCCCACAGATATGCAAACCAAGGTGACCCATTTAGTATCCAAATATTGTTTTCACATCTACCCACCCCCATCTACCTACCCCCATCTACCTACCCCCATCTACCTACCCCCATCTACCTAACCCCATCTACCTAACCCCATCTACCTACCCCTGTCGAGTATGAGCGTTCATTAGTAATTGTTGCGACTCAATATTATGTTCATTAGTTGTTGAACGCTTTTCCCGCGCTTGACTATTATAGTTAGTGAACGCTCTTCCCGCCATTGTATTTATGACGTATTTTTATGCTGAGTCGTGACGTATTGTCTATGCGGTGTTGTGACGTATGTTTTAGTCGTGCTGGCAGTCTTGAGTGGAACCTTGGAGTGATAGGATGTTTATTATATTTACTTAGATATTAAAGTTATAGTTATTATGGAAAGGAGTTGAGTTTGTTAATTGATAGTGAGAATAGTACGACGCTTCAACGTATGAAAGAACTGACGAATGTAATCAATCCAAGAAGACGTGTAGGAGTTGACATGGGGGCTTCTCATCCGGGATTGGTGAACCTCGTTATTTTCATACTTGAGGTAAAGTACAAGAACATTCTTATTATTCAACTTTAGTGAAGTTACAACCATCGTCGCATGTTCCCGTATTTCAATGTCGGAGCCCCGCTGCCACCGTGTGTCAAGTTTATGTGAGTTGCATACGCCAGTAACTCCATCAACCACCTACGTCCTCTATTAGGCTAGTTATGTCCTAACCTGCAACAGGCTAAACTTCGCCAGGCCGTTATCAAGTTACTAACCTCGTGTCCAGTTCCAGTGAAATAACTACGCCCTGCCCGTTATCAAGTTGCCAACGTCCTGTCCAGTTCCAGTGAAATAACTACGTCCTGCCCTGTATGAAGTTACCAATGCCGTGTCCAGTTACAGCAAATTAACTACGCCCTGCCCGTTATCAAGTTGCCAACGTCCTGTTCAGTTCCAGTGAAATACCCAGCTCTGACCTTCATCAAGTCGCCAACGTCCAGTTGAGTTCCAGTGAATTAACTACGCATTTCCCTGTATCGAGTATTTACGTCCTGTCGGTAGTGAGCTACCCGCTTCGTGTCCAGTGAGCTGTGAAGCCCTGTGGCCTGTCCGGTCACTCAGTTTAATAACGCGCTGTCCTGTTTCAACGAGCCACGAACGTCCCGTCCCGCATCAGGCTTCCTATGCCCGATCCTGTTTTGGTGAGTTATCCACGAACTGTCCAGTGTCGGCGATACGCCTACGTTCTGTCCAGTGGACTGCCGATGTCCCGTGACCCGTCCCGGTCACCCACACCTCAATGACTGTGTCCCAAGATCTGCCATATAATACCGTACCATTGATGTTCGTGAGGGAACTATTGACAATTAAGAACCATTGACACTTAATTAAGCCCAGTGTGTGTTTTGAATAATATTGAAATTCTATAGGACTTTCCACGAACCAGGCAAGTTGGATTTTTATTGTTTAAAACATTTTTGGCATTAACTTTATTATGACTTATGTATTAACATTTTTTTTACCTGGGTAGAATTTAGATTTTTGCTAGAGTTAGTTTAAACAGATTGCGATTGGTCCTTAAACCTAATTATTGTGCATTGCATGATCACCCCTAAATTTTATTGCCATGGCTGGATATGTCGAGTATGGGAAATTGAGCCTAGGAGAAATTGAGCGTGTTGGCATATTACTTTCTTATAAGGGAGAAAAACGTGTGGAATTTATAACGGGAATGTGGGGAAAAACAAAGAGAGGAGGAACGTATAGATAGAAAGAGAGAGAAGAAACGTATAGAAATGCAGATATGGCAAGAACACATAGATAAATACAGAGAGCTATAACGTGTAGCTAAACAGAGAGAGCTAGAAAGTTTTGCTAAACAGAGATATGTAGAACATACAGACAGACCGAGACAGTACGAACCTCGAGATAGACAGAGGCAGTACGAACCTAGAGATAGACAGAGATATGTACAACATACAGCCAGACCGAGACAGTACGAACCCCGAGATAGACAGAGTCAGTACGAACCTAGAGATAGACAGAGATATGTACAACATACAGCCAGACCGAGACAGCACGACGAACCCCGAGATAGACAGAGACAGTACAAACCTAGAGATAGACAGAGATATGTAGAACATACAGCCAGACCGAGACAGTACGAAACCCGAGATAGACAGAGACAGTACGAACCCAGATATAGTCAGAGACAATACAAACCTAATAAACTAGATGAAGAAATTAGACGTGCGAAATTAGAGGCAGAACGACGGGGAATTATTTTAAATAGACAGGCATAGTATTATAGCGACAGTGACGATGACGAGAGTCAAGGGGAAGAAATATATTATGGCATTGCCAGCATTCACTGTGAGAATCCCTATAAAAATTTTAATAGATTTTCTATTAATGTAAGTGAAAACTTTATTGACGATTATGTGGATAACGGTGGACATACTCATGATCCTGACCCCAGGCAAGAGCAGGCCTCGCAACCACGGTTCATGGCTAAAGATACTGAGAAACAAAATGATATTATTGCCTCTGCTGACGACTCAATTTTTTTTAATGGAAATGACAGTGATTTGTTAATTGATCCGTCGGCTAACATTAAAAGGGACAACGTTGACCGTGCTGACATACCCCCAGTGGCAAAGGGTACAAATATAGCTTTAGATTCATGTCAAAACGAGGTTGAAGTAGTTGGTGTATCCCATGAAGTCCAATGTAAAGAAGAAAGGGGACGACAATTTAATAAGGTAGAAGTCATTGGAAATGACCTTAGGTGGACGTATGTAGGGGATTGTCCCAGCGCCACAGCATGTAATGAACTGGTTGTTATGGAAACGGGCGGCATTGAAAGCAAAGAGAACCCTGTTCTAATGTCTGAGGACATGCTTTTTGTTGTATCTGATGGTGAGCCATCAGATAATGTAAGTCCTGAAGTTGATTTTTTGTGTGAAGTTGATGAGGTGAGAGTAATCCCTGAGGTGGGGGAAGGAGTGAAAATTGTTGTTGATAATTATTGTGATGTAAATGAGTCACTGTGTAATGTGAGCAAATGTTGCTCAAATGTTGATATTTTTACAGAGATATGTACTGGTAATGAATATGAATTAGTTGATAATGTGAACCAGGTGTGCTCAGGTTTTGATGTTACTGCAGAGATCTGCAATGAAAATGTATCACAAGTTGTTATGAGCAGGGGTTGCTCAGAATTTTATAGTATTACAGAGAGCTGTATTGATGATGAATCAATAGGTAATGTGAGCCAGGGCTGCTCAAATTGTCATATTGTTACGGATAATTGTAATGATAATGAATCACCCGTAAATGTGAGCCAGGGCTGCTCAAATTTTCATATTGTTACGGATAGTTGTAATGATAATGAATCACCTGTAAATGTGAGCCAGGGATGCTCAAATTCACATATTGTTACAGATAGCTGTAACGAAAATAAATTCCCAAGTAATGTGAGTGAAGGTTGTCCAGATTTTGAGAGCCAGGAGTGCTCTAATATTAAGTTGGAAACCAATGTTGAAAGTGTTAAAGAGAGCGCTGCCAGCTCTAAAGGTGCACTTGTTTATGATTTTCAAGAGGAGGTGAGTTGTCAGGTCCATGAGTTGGGAGGTGAGGCTTTTGTTTGTATTGTTAAACAAAATGAATCTGTTAAAATGAACTATTGCCATGATTGCCCTGAAGTTCCTGATTTGTTTGAGTTTCTTTTTTATGAGACTCGTTTTTCATTTTGTAACAATTTAAAAATATGTACCGGTATTGTAAAACTGAGATTTCACATGAGTTATGACCACGGGTCAAAAGAACAGAGAGATATAATTTTAATTATAATAAACATGTTGAAGCATAAAGTTGTGAAATCAACGGACAATAGATATGTCCCGCCATCTGTAGCTGTGTTATTTAAGAGCAAATAAAGGCTGCTTAAATTGTGGTGAGGCATCTCTCACCTGTAATAATGTTAGATAGTTTTGTGTTTTTATAGTGATGACAATTGGTTTTGTTTAAAAATACACCTTCTTTATGATATGATTTGGATTAAGTTAGTTATAGTTTCAAATTCAGTAAGGATATTGATGTATTTGCCCTGGTTTTTTAGATAAAAATATAATTTTTATTGGTATGAAAAATGAAAATTAATGTTAACATTCAATTTCAATGGTCTGATTTTTATTGTCGTACATGAATTTTTAACTCTTGAATTGCATTTAAAATTATGTACGAAGGATTGTTTATTTTATTGCAGTATATCATAAATCTGTTTGATTTTCAGTGATACCTAAATAATGTTTTTTGATAAGGACCATTCATATGGCTGAAGGTCTCTTCTTGATGTAATTCATGTAAATTTTGTGTGTCTGGTGACGATTTCACTCCCTGAGTAAAATCTGAAATGAAAGAGGGGGGATATGTCGAGTATGAGCGTTCATTAGTAATTGTTGCGACTCAATATTATGTTCATTAGTTGTTGAACGCTTTTCCCGCGCTTGACTATTATAGTTAGTGAACGCTCTTCCCGCCATTGT
>CAXITT010000267.1:926285-939337 GCA_964033795.1 Lymnaea stagnalis
CCTACCCCCATCTACCTACCCCCATCTACCTACCCCATCTACCTACCCCCATCTACCTACCCCCATCTACCTACCCCCATCTACCTACCCCCATCTACCTACCCCCATCTACCTACCCCCATCTACCTACCCCCTTCTACCTACCCCCATCTACCTACCCCCATCTCTTCATCCCCACGACTTCTGCCCCCATCTTGATCTTCCGCACATTTGTCCCCAACACATTTTCAAACATAGGGGTTGTCCATGACGTAATCTCATTATAGTTTTAGCTGTAGCATTTATATGACATCAAGAAACACAACTGAATATATCTTGCCTTTGGGCTATAGACACGATGAAATCAGACACAGATATTAGAGGTGTAGTTGGATTCAGATTCTGCCACAAGGCAAATGTATTGTCCACTCAACGCCCGACACTTATTGTTGTTTGTCAGAGGCATGTGTGTCAGTGGAATAATTGTTACAACCTCAGTGAGATGGATTTCGCCATTATGTGGAGCAAACACAAAGTAGAAAGTTCTAAGTAACGTTGTTCTGAATACAGGCTGCACCATTGAATAGAATCCAATGTCTTACCAACGTCATCATTTCATAAGAAAAAAACAACAACTTTAGAAGTCATTTAGATCCTGAAAATATTCAAAATTATGCAATGTTGGAATCTGATTGCATACCTGTAATGCTGGCATCTGATTGCATTCCTGTTATGTTGGCATATGATTGCATTCCCGAAATATTGGCATTTGATTGCATTCCTGAAATATTGGCATCTGATTGCATTCCTTCAATTTTGGTATCTGATTGCGTTCCTGCAATGTTAACATCTGATTGCATTCCTGAAATACTGGCATCTGATTGCATTCCTACAATGTTGGCATCTTATTGCATTACTGAAATGTTGGCATCTGATTGCATTCCTGCATGTCGGAATCTGATTGTATTCCTGCAATGCTGGCATCTGATTGCATTCCTGTTATGTTGGCATCTGATTGCATTCCTGAAATATTGGCATTTGATTGCATTCCTGCAATGCTGACATGTGATTGCAATAGTATATTTAAATGAATTTTGGACTAATCTATTCTAAAATGTAGGTTTCGATTATTGATAAAGTTTATGCTGAAACAAATCTTGAAGTATAAGCCTACATAATTTTTGTTTCATAACCTGAAATCTTTCATTGTGATGCCAGGCATTCAAGTAATTTGTGAGAATAAATGATGAATTTTTCTTAATGTACCGCAACTAAAAGTGCACATAATTTGCTATTTTTATTTGAATGATTTAATTATAAAATTGTTTATAATGTATCGTACTTTTATTTATTTTTTAACTACCGGCCGAGGAAGGATTTGAAATTATCCACAAACTCCCCCACCAACACGGCAAGTATGAAACCTCAGATAAAGGATTAACGTCATAGAACAGGGTTCTCAAATCTTGTCACGAGAATATTTTTTTGTAAGGTTCCCCATACGTGCTGATCAGTCATTGTCTATTGAATCAATTTAATATGAACGAAATTTTCGTTTCAAAATGATTCATCAGACAGATGAACATAGTCAAAATATTGATAATAACCGAGGCGCGCGGTTTTAGAGGCGCTGGGCGGGGACAATGCCTGCGACACCATAAAATTACGTCGAAGCTGAAATACAAATGTCTGGGCCAGCGGTCTCTGGCCGCCCTACATTAGTGATGGCTACCATAACAGAATCAATAATATGTCCATGAATTATTTAATAATATGTTAGACCCCACCACGCCCTTGTTTTGGCTTTGTTTCCAGGGGCGGGCACTGCGGATTTTGAAAGTGTTCGAAGGAAATTACCAAGGGACAGCACCGTGGTTGCCTTGATGGGGTCAAAGGGCAGTATCGGCAAAGGGGAGATAGCTACAATTTAATTTTTTTTAGAAAGTATGAGCTGACCGTATGTTGATTTTAAATCTATGGGCGGAAAGAGAAGGGTTATTTTGAAAGCAATGTGGTGAAGTGGCATTAGAGATATCCATTGTCTTTGTCGTTTCAGCTAGTTATTTTGTTAGTGTGCTGTCCATCGCCACTGCTCCTAGGCACAGCAACGCGTGCTGTCCATCGCCGCTGCTCTTAGGCAGAGCAACGCGTGCTGTCCGTCGCCGCTGCTCCTAGGAACAGCAACGTGTGCTGTCCATCGCCGCTGCTCCTAGGCATAGCAACGCGTGCTGTCCATCGCCGCTGCTCCTAGGCATAGCAACGCGTGCTGTCCATCGCCGCTGCTCCTAGGCACAGCAACGCGTGCCGGCCCTCGCCGCCGCTCCTAGGCACAGCAACGCGTGCTGTCCAACGCGTGCTGTCCATCGCCGCTGCTCCTAGGCATAGCAACGCGTGCTGTCCATCGCCGCTGCTCCTAGGCATAGCAACGCGTGCTGTCCCTCGCCGCTGCTCCTAGGCACAGCAACGCGTGCTGTCCATCGCCGCTGCTCCTAGGCATAGCAACGCGTGCCGTCCCTCGCCGCTGCTCCTAAGCACAGCAACGTGTGCTGTCCATCGCCGCTGTTCCTAGGCACAGCAACGCGTGCTGTCCATCTCCGCTGCTCCTAAGGCACAGCACCACGTGCTGTCCATCGCCGCTGCTCCTAGGCACAGCAACGCGTGCCGTCCCTCGCCGCTGCTCCTAGGCACAGCAACGTGTGCTGTCCATCGCCGCTGCTCCTAGGCACAGCAACGCGTGCCGTCCATCGCCGCTGCTCCTAGGCACAGCAACGTGTGCTGTCCATCGCCGCTGCTCCTAGGCACAGCGACGCGTAAAGCGCTTGGATCTAAGGGCGTCCAACTCAGGACGGACCGAGTGCTGCTAGGGAGATTCACATTGAAATTACGCAAACTTAGTTACAATTATTTTTTTTTTAAACAGTGATAACCAAAGCTAAAATTACACAAATATGTTCTAAATTTTTTATGTTGCTGTTTTTTAAATTCAATGGGAAAAGATGTTTTGTTTTGGTTGTTATTTTTTTTTGGGGGGGGGGGGTTTTTTTGTTTTTTTTTAAGTTTTTTTTTTTTTTAGTGTGAAATCATTTTTTTTTTTTTTAAGTTTTTTTTTTTTTAAAAAGTTTATATTTTTTTTTTTTTTAAATTTTTAAGTAGGAGATGAGTTTAAAAAAAAAAAAGATGATGTGTGTGAGTTATGTGGAGGGAGTGGCCTAGGTATTGGGTTGATATATTTGTTTTTAAAGTCCATGACGCTTTAAAGAGATTTGAGTCTACAACAAAAGGAATCTTCATTAGAGCTTTTATCGAGAGCAAGGCCAAGGGACACGCAAAAATATCCCAGGCAGGTCAAGAGGTGAAAAGGTGACTTTTCGGTCAAGCCATGATAAGACTTTCCGGTTAAGCCATGATTTAGACTTTCTGGTCAAGCCATGATTAAGACTTGTAAGAGTGAGGCGACTCTTGCAAGATATTACGACAGGGAAGCAACCTGATTAGAAATACGTCATCACAAAGACTGGCCCAAGGGCAATATTCTCACACGGTACCCGCAGTTTATGCAGAATTAGGAAGGTAGCCAACAAAAAAAATAAGGAGGTGGGGTTTGGGGTTGGGGGGGGAGGGGGGGGGACAAAGAGTCTCAGCTTGTAGAAATGACAGAGCCAACTGTTCTGTTTGTGTAGCAGAGTTTAGTAACAGAGGTCGGCGAACAGGGGTAGACTATTCCAAATAGGGAACACAAACATGTGGCTAATGAGCGTTCAGTATACTTGTATAACATAGCGGCGTAACTAGGGTTGGGAAATAATATGGGCTCAAACCCCTAGTTGGTTAGGTTAACAATGTGGGCTTCAACGCCTAGTTGGTCAGGTTAACAATGAGGGCTTCAACCCCCCAGTTGGTCTGGTTAACAATGTGGGCTTCAACTCCAAGTTGGTAAGGTTAACAATGTGAGCTTAAACTCCAATTTAGTCAGGATAACAATGTGGGCTTCAACTCATTTTTGGTCAGGTTAGCAATGTGGGCTTCAACTAATTTTTGGTCAGGTTAACAATGTGGGCTTCAACTCATTTTTGGTCAGGTTACCAATGTGGGCTTCAACTCATTTTTGGTCAGGTTAGCAATGTGGGCTTCAACTCATTTTTGGTCAGGTTAGCAATGTGGGCTTCAACTCATTTTTGGTCAGGTTAGCAATGTGGGCTCAAACTCCTCATCACCATCATCATGCAACGTCCTTGGCCCACTGGGGCGCCACAGATGACATGAAGACTATCCTTCTCCATTCCTCTGTTTTCTGCACTTCGCACAGCATCGCCAAGTATTAGTCCTGTCCACTCTTTGATGTTATCTTCCCATCTTTTCTCTGTCTTCCTCTTTTTCTCCCTCCTCTCGTTGTGCCCTGCATGATTTCTTTGGCAAGCCCTTGTTTTCATGTCACGCGGCCATACCATTCCAGTTTGCGCTTTTTTTGTAGTCACCAGGAGATCATCGTACTGCCCAATTGCTTGACGAATCCTTTTTTTCTTATGCCTCTTTTGTGCTGTTGTGGTCTGGGCATACCTCGACATCAATTCGGGCTTGGAGGTGTCTTCCACGACTATTGCTCCTAGTTATTTGAAGCTGCCTATTGTCTCTAATCTTTCCTCCAGGACCTTAATTTCAGTGGCGATGCCGGTGGTGTTATTCGTCATCAATTATGTCTTTCCTGCAACTGATTCGCATGCCAAAGGACGATGAAGTCTTGTCGAGACGTTTTACCAGGTCGGCTAGCTCTTCTTCGTTCCCAGCAAGTCCGTCTATGTCGTCCGCAAAGCGTAGGACGGTGATTGTTCTGCCACCAATGCTGACTGATCCTACATGCGCTTCCAGGGCATCGGACATAATTCTCTCTAAGAAGATGTTGAACAGCGTGGGGGACAGCAAGCAGCCTTGTAGTACTCCAATCGTGGTCTTGAACCATTCTCCGATGTTGTTGTTGAAGAGGACTGCACTTGTGACCTTATCATAGAGGCTGCATGTACTTAAACTCCTAATAACATATTACTTCACATTTGAGCCCTGAGATCACATCACCATTACGCCCAGTCAGCACCACGTGACTTCATGGACGCGGATGCTTAGGTCAATCGAGCGTGAACATTTCTGAGGCCATAAACACATTCCTAACACACTTTGCTAGACTCAACCGAAACAAATTAAAATGTACAATCAACCTTTTTCCTTAACTATGTTTGATTTCAATATTTGTTTAATGCCATATGACACATATTTTTAAAAAAAAAAAATTTCTGGCCCATTTTGATAAAACTGAATGGCATCCTTCAGTCTTCGCGAGACGATGGAGTGGCTATGTACGCTTCAATCATACTGTTGTATTAAACCCATTTAACTCAAAAATGTAAAATTGTCTTATTAACACTACCGTATATGTTTCAGTTCTCTTTATTATGAGCGCTTTGAACTTTATTAAGTTCGTTGTTTACTATACATTGCACTTCTTAGACCAGTGGTTCTTAACCTGGGTTCGATCGAACCCCATGGGTTCGGTGAGTCAGTCTCAGGGGTTCGGCGGAGGTAAAAAAAAATCAGAAAGAAAAGTCACATTTGATTTTTCCTATTAAGAAGTTTTCGGTGAATGCGCATGTGAAACTGGTGGGGCTCGGTACCTCCAACAAGGTTAATAACCACTGTCTAAATAATTTACAAAAGGTACCTAAGATCAGCTCGATCAGGATGAACTTTTTCTCTTAAATTTAGGACCGAAAGATATCAAAATTATCTTCTTCCCCAGTCTGTACGAATTTAACAGCGTCCTCCCCCAGCGATGACCAAATCTAAATGATCCTTTATTACGTCATTAATACTGTCACTAACAGAGTTCATTCATGGCTGATTTCTACGCTAGAGAAATACTTTCGATGTCTTGTGTTTAAATTGTTGTTGTAAACTATAAGATGTTGTCTTGGTTAAAAAAATATGTATTAACGTATATGCTAAAATGAATATGTGCAATGCAAACAAAGAAACTTCTCCATCTATTTGTATCGAACAAAGAATTTGATCTTTTCTTATAATATTTAAACACTATTTTATCATGACTTGCACAATTTACGATTCGGTGAACCTATTTGAAATTTTCACTGACGGCTCACCCACAGTTACATGAAAGAAACAGATTTCATTGCGCTTTCTATCGCAAACCCACAGTTTCACGTCTGATGAAGTCGTCATGTCTCCTATACACTTTATTTTATTTGGCTGACAGTGAGCCGCATCTATCATTGTTTACAGAAGCGTTTCCCGGACTTTTCTTTTTTTTTGTTTTTTTTTTGTTTTGTTTCGTGGCCCGGTTATTTTGTATACTTATCCTTCTTGACCCACGAACATTTCTATCACTTATCCTTCTTGACCCACGAACATTTCTATCACTTATCCTTCTTGACCCACGAACATTTCTATCACTTATCCTTCTTGACCCACGAACATTTCTATCACTTATCCTTCTTGACCCACGAACATTTCTATCACTTATCCTGGCCTATAGATAACATACCCCAGTTGTAGATATCCACACAGTTTTCAAACATCATAATAAAGCATCGACTCTAACAAACATGTGAGGTCATCAAACTTTAAAATAATGTATTAATGAGGAGCGTGATGCTGTGTTGTGCTCACTAACAACTCAAGCTTCGGAGCTAAATTTACTATCATTGCGATTGCGTCAAGATCTAACCTAGATTTTAAACCCTTTTCTTTGTCTCCTTTATTCAGCAACCCGGTTCTTAGGCTTTCGTGGCCTGGTTCGGGGTCACATTTTGGGACACGCTGGTTTACAGTAGTACATTGATTGATATGATAAGGAGATGCCGAAATTCTATCGCGATTCCGCTATCAAAAGAGCAGTTCTTGCATAACTTAGTGGGACCTTGTCTCGCTCAGTACGTATGTTGTATTAAAGAATCAATGCTCGAGAAATAGATGTAGGAGGGTGCCAACATATTTCTTCAATCATTGATTGGATAAAATCACTTGCATATAACTATTATGGATACAATCACTTGCATACAATTATTATGGATAATTTCTCTTGCATACTACTGTTATGGATACAATCACTTGCATATAACCATTATGGATACAATCACTTTCAAATAGCTAGAATGGATAAAATAACTTGCATTAAAAACTATTATGGATACAATCCCTTGCATGCAACTATATTATGGATACAATCGCTTGCATACAACTATATTATGGATACAATTGCTTGGATACAACTATATTATGGATACAATCGCTTGGATACAACTATATTATGGATAAAATCGCTTGGATACAACTATATTATGGATACAATCGCTTGGATACAACTATATTATTGATAAAATCGATTGGATACAACTATATTATGGATACAATCGCTTGGATACAACTATATTATGGATACAATCACTTGGATACAACTATATTATGGATACAATCGCTTGCATACAACTATATTATGGATACAATCGCTTGCATACAACTATATTATGGATACAATCGCTTGGATACAACTATATTATGATACAGTCGCTTGGATACAACTATATTATGGATACAATCGCTTGCATATAACTATTATGAAAAAAGCCTGAATAAAACTATTATGGATAAAACCTTCACAAAACTATTATGGTGCAGCTGCAAGTGTATGTGTATGGTTAATGTCTTTTCATGTGGTTTCATATTCATAAAACCAACTGTAAAATGAAAAAGACTAACAAGAACTCGGCTTTACATAAATATTTTTTTCTTGGTTCTTACTTTTTGTCATTTGAAATGAACGTACGACTTTTTATAAAAGTCCACTCCAGAGAATGTGTACAAATGTCACATTATGTCTCGTCTTCATGACATTTGATGCCGAAGAGAAATCATTTTTTTTCAAGAGTAATATTAACTAAACAATAAACTGATTAAAATATTATTATTTTTTTATGGGAAACATCCCTGAATGATAAAATTTCTTTTTCATAAAAAAAAAATCCTTTAATTAGAATATCTTTTTTTTAACTATGTATTTCTATGTATGTTTCAACAAAAAGCTTTGGAGAGGCTGGCGTGCAAGGACAGGTAATAAAAGGGCATTTTGCGATGGAGATTTTGCTGATATTATCATGGTTCTATTCAAATCAACTTCTTGTGCCAGCAAAGCCAGGTCGGGTGGCCAAGCAAGGAGCTCTGGACTACTGTGCGGCCCAAGACAAATCCCAATTTGCTTTCAATGTTTAATGATCCCGTCTGTGAAGACGAAACTGGACGCCATTAAATTATATCTCCAGATGGTGTCGAGTTACAGCGCCCCCCCCTGGGACATTCACATCTTGCCGGCTTTTATCTCAGCGAATTTTGTAGCTGTCGTTGATTTTGTTGGATTGTACTGTACGGCAAAATTGTACAGTAAGGGCAACTTTCAGGTGAGATTGTACAGTATGGGCAACTTTTAGATGAGATTGTACAGTATGGGCAACGTTTAGTTGAGATTTTAAAATATGGGCAACTTTTAGTTGAGATTGTAAAATGTGGAACTTTTACTTGAGACTGTTAAATAAGGCCAACTTTAAGCTGAGATTGTAAAATATGGGAAATGTTTAGAACAGATTGTACAATATGGGAAACTTTAAGTTGAGATTGTACAATATGGGAAACTTTTATTTAATATTGTAAAATATGGGCAAATTTAAGTTGAGATTGTAAAAGATGGACAAATTGTAGATGATATTGTAAAATATGGTAAAAATTATTTTAGTTGAAATTGTAAAATATGGGCAATTTTTAGTTGAGATTGTAAAATATGGGAAAACTTATTTTAGTTGAAATTGTAAAATATGGGAAACTTTTAGTTGAGATTGTAAAATGGTTGTGGACTATGACACGTGATTCTCTGTGAACTTATTAACGATTACTTAATTACTGCTCCAAGTCAAGTAAGACAACTTTATATTCTATAACAAATTTTTGACGTTTGATTCTAGAGTAAACACACGTGTATTGGCTCGACTCCAGCAATGGTAAGATGAATTGATTTTTTTTTTTTTAATGATTTAAAAATCATACAGGTGAGTTCGATTTGAAATTGAACTCAAATTTTAACACAGGTAATCGAACTCCCTGTCTTTGATGCCAGGTGGGATTTTTTTTTTTTTAATTTTAAGTTGTTTTTTTTAGCTTTTTAAAAATTAAAGTAGCGTTTCTAAAGCTCTCTAAGTGTTTAATCAGAAGTTAACAGTTGAATTGAAATACCTTTTTTTTTCATTTCATTCATTTCCGATTTATTCTTACGCCTTACAGAAATTAACAAAGTTTTAAAAACAGGTTAGTGTTGAATCAACGTTAAACAATGTGGATATCCTGTTACCTAATTATAATGTTGTTAACGCTCAAACTGTAACATCTGCCGACAGTGCGACGACGCACCCGAGAATCACTTCTAATCTCCTTTGACTAAAAGATCGCTCTTGTGTCTGGATAAACACGGCAAACTGGTCAGCAACAACCGGAGCTTTGTCAACAAAAACTCCTGACAGCTATAACGTTGGGGGGGGGGGGGGTTCTTCTTTTTTTCTTTAAAACTTGAACGAGATCAGTTTACATAGCTGTCATAAACAAAGAATTTAAAGACTTTTTTAATGGCTTTGTATCCCCTTTAAGTCGGCGAGAGATCGGTTATCATATGAGAGGCGGGCAATTCACGTCGAAAAAAGCTGACATCTCCCGCCCCTTGACCAGGCTTGGAGAGTGGAGTTTCACATAAATATTCGGGAAAGCCTGAAAGCGCGGCNGGGGGGAGGGGGGTGGGGAGGAGGGGGTGGGGGGGGAGGGGGTGGGGGAGGAGGGGGTTGGGGAGCAGAGGGTTGGGGAGCATAGGGTTGGGGAGCAGAGGGTTAGGGAGCATAGGTTTGGGGAGCAGGTGGTTGGGGAGCAGGGGGTTGGGGGAATATATGAGGGGGCCTGGCCAACTGAAGATAAAGAAGAATATGTTTGTGTGTGTCAAACTCAATCCTCCAGAAATGACGTAGATTCGTGAAATCCCCAACCATTGCCTTCTTACTAAACTCTCTCTATATTCAATTTTAACACTGCTTAACCCCACCCACACACAAAAACACATTCACACACTTTTCTGCACACACACACACACACACAAAAACATTGGCATTTATAGGCACTTTTTAGGATTTTGCGAGAAAGTGTCGGATGCCTAGAGACATGACTGACAGCCCAGTAGCCATTCTCTATCTACGACAAATCGGCAGTGCTTCTATGTGCACCAGCTGACGCGTTTGGTTAGAGAGACCAGGGAAATTAGAAAATATGAGAAAGAGAAGACAGTGTGGATGGATAATAGTGATATCACTCAAATAATTACTAAGTTTTTTTTTTGTGATTTGGGGACACAAAAAAAAAAGGGGGGGGGGGGGGGGAATAGTTTGTTTGTTTTTCTTCGGCTTTAAAAAAAAAATATTTTTGGTTGATTTCTTTTATTAAAAAATATTGAGAACTATTAATAAAAACTAAGAAAGCTAAGAGTGTCTAAGAAAGCTAAGAGTGTCTAAGAAAGCTAAGAGTGTCTAGATTATTTTTCAATCACTGTTTGGGTGGGTTTTTTTTTCATTGTACTGATTTACGTACCTCAATAATCGAATCCTTTAAAATGCAAGCGGAAGGACGAGGTCGGTAGGAATTGGTGACCAAAGGGGAGGGAATGATGAGGCAGATCCAAGAGCACAAACAGACATTTAGTCTTAGCTGTAAAACATAACTTTGTTGTTGTTGTTTGAATCGCGAAATCTGAAAAAACTTGAATGTATGGCGTCGTGAGACGTTAACCGAGAAAACGATGTCTCTGAGATTGAGGTCAATGTTGACATTGACAACTTGGTACGCCTTTTGCATTCTCGTCTAATTGGCCCCTGGCCCATCGATCCTTCGCAAACCCTAACTTGTCCATCGAGCCTACCCTAATGCTAACTGGCTCCTCGAGCCTATCCTAACCCTAACTGGCCCATAGAACCTACCCTAACCCTAATTGGCCCATCTAACCTACCCTAAACCTAACTGGCCCATCGAGCCTACCCTAACCCTAACTGGCCCATCGAACCTACCCTAACCCTAACTGGCCCATCGAACCTACCCTAACCCTAACTGGCCCATCGATCCTACCCTAACCCTAACTGGCCCATCGAACCTACCCTAACCCTAACTGGCCCATCGAGCCTACCCTAATTCTAACTGACCCTTCGAGTCAACCCTTACTCTTTCTGACCCGTCGAGCCTACGGAAACCCTTACCCTAAGTAACGTAACGAGCCTAGCCTAACCTTACCTGCCCATTGAGCAAACCCACTCATCCGCACAAGCCAACCCCGATCCATCCTATAAAACCACATTCCTCCCTCACGTATCCCACTACAACCTAACACGCCTAACACACACACTCCTCCTCAATGCCCTATATCCCCCCGCCATCAATCCAGTCGCATAAACTCTCCTGAATACTCTCCAAACCCAACTACCACCCTCTTCCCAACCCTACTACCACCCTCTTCCCAACCGTAACACCACTCTCTTCCCAACGTCAATCTGTTCTAATCTTGTCTCTTGTCATTCGTATCTATTGTCGTAATTTTCTCTTGTTGCTCTTGTCTCTTGTTGCTCTTGACTCTTGTCACTCTTGTTTCTTGTCGCTATTGTCTCTTGTCCCTCTTGTCTCTTGTCGCTCTTGTCTCTTGTCGTTCATGTCTCTTGTCACTCTTGTCTCTTTTCGCTCTTGTCGTTCTTTTCTCTTGTCGCTCTTGTCTCTCTTTTCTCTTTTTCTCTTGTTGCTCTTGTCTCTTGTCTCTCTTGTCTCTTGTCGCTCTTGTCTCTTGTTGCTCTTGTCGCTCTTGTCTCTTGTCGCTCTTGTCTCTTGTCTCTCTTGTCTCTTGTTCATCTTGTCTCTTGTCGCTCTTGTCTCTTGTCGCTCTTGTCTCTTGTCTCTCTTGTCTCATGTTCCTTTTGTCTCTTGTCGCTCTTGTCTCTTGTTGCTCTTGTCACTCTTGTCTCTTGTCGCTCTTGTCCCTTGTCCCTCTTGTCTCTTGTCCCTCTTGTCTCTTGTTGCTCTTGTCGCTCTTATTAGTATTGGTAGTTATAGAAACAAAGGAGAGATCGTCCTGCGATAAGACTCCGCGATGAACCAAAATTTGGGCCATCAAGTTCCACACGCGGGGCTGCGCTATACCATTATGCAACGACCACCGTAATGCCACCCAGCCAATCACTGGGCTGTACCATTATGCAACGACCCCCGTAATGCCACCCAGCCAATCACTGGGCTGTACCATTATGCAACGACCCCCCCCCCCCAACAAAAACTCCTGACAGCTATAACGTTGGGGGGGGGGGGTGTTCTTCTTTTTTTCTTTAAAACTTGAACGAGATCAGTTTACATAGCTGTCATAAACAAAGAATTTAAAGACTTTTTTAATGGCTTTGTATCCCCTTTAAGTCGGCGAGAGATCGGTTATCATATGAGAGGCGGGCAATTCACGTCGAAAAAAGCTGACATCTCCCGCCCCTTGACCAGGCTTGGAGAGTGGAGTTTCACATAAATATTCGGGAAAGCCTGAAAGCGCGGCGCATGTCATGATGACGAAGGAACACAGCAGAACTCTATGGCGCCTGCGCTCGCATACCAGCACGTGGTGAGAAGGCACTTACTTGAGTAATGGCCGGCGTAACTCTATATTTCCATGATTGCCAGCAGTCTCTGAGAGACGGGCTCGCCAAGCAGCTCATTCTCCCGGGGACCCACTGAAATGTCTCCAGCGTTTTGCCGATCATCAAATATTTATCTGAGCGGTTTAGAAATCTTGAAGTGCCGCTGGGAAGTGGCGGGGGGGGGGATGAGAGGGTTGGGGAGTAGAGGGATGGGGAGTAGAGGGATGGGGAGTAGAGGGATGAGGAGGAGAGGGTTGGGGGAAGATGGTATGGAGAGCAGAGGGTGGGGAGCAGAGGGTTGGGGAGCAGAGGGTTGGGAGCAGAGGGTTGGCG
>CAXITT010000267.1:939951-962702 GCA_964033795.1 Lymnaea stagnalis
GGGGGGGGGGGGGGAATAGTTTGTTTGTTTTTCTTCGGCTTTAAAAAAAAAATATTTTTGGTTGATTTCTTTTATTAAAAAATATTGAGAACTATTAATAAAAACTAAGAAAGCTAAGAGTGTCTAAGAAAGCTAAGAGTGTCTAAGAAAGCTAAGAGTGTCTAGATTATTTTTCAATCACTGTTTGGGTGGGTTTTTTTTTCATTGTACTGATTTACGTACCTCAATAATCGAATCCTTTAAAATGCAAGCGGAAGGACGAGGTCGGTAGGAATTGGTGACCAAAGGGGAGGGAATGATGAGGCAGATCCAAGAGCACAAACAGACATTTAGTCTTAGCTGTAAAACATAACTTTGTTGTTGTTGTTTGAATCGCGAAATCTGAAAAAACTTGAATGTATGGCGTCGTGAGACGTTAACCGAGAAAACGATGTCTCTGAGATTGAGGTCAATGTTGACATTGACAACTTGGTACGCCTTTTGCATTCTCGTCTAATTGGCCCCTGGCCCATCGATCCTTCGCAAACCCTAACTTGTCCATCGAGCCTACCCTAATGCTAACTGGCTCCTCGAGCCTACCCTAACCCTAACTGGCCCATAGAACCTACCCTAACCCTAATTGGCCCATCTAACCTACCCTAAACCTAACTGGCCCATCGAGCCTACCCTAACCCTAACTGGCCCATAGAACCTACCCTAACCCTAATTGGCCCATCGAACCTACCCTAAACCTAACTGGCCCATCGAGCCTACCCTAACCCTAACTGGCCCATCGAACCTACCCTAACCCTAACTGGCCCCTCGAGCCTACCCTAACCCTAACTCGCCCATCGAGCCTACCCTAACACTAACTGGACCATCGAGCCTACCCTAACCCTAACTGGCCCCTCGAGCCTACCCTAACCCTAACTGGCCCATCGAACCTACCCTAAACCTAACTGGCCCATCGAGCCTACCCTAACCCTAACTGGCCCATCGAACCTACCCTAACCCTAACTGGCCATACAAACCTACCCTAACCCTAACTGGCCCATCGAACCTACCCTAACCCTAACTGGTCCATCGAGCCTACCTTAACCCTAACTGGCCAAACAAACCTACCCTAACCCTAACTGGCCCATCGAACCTACCCTAACCCTAACTGATCCATCGAACCTACCCTAACCCTAACTGGCCCATCGAGCCTACCCTAATTCTAACTGACCCTTCGAGTCAACCCTTACTCTTTCTGACCCGTCGAGCCTACGGAAACCCTTACCCTAAGTAACGTAACGAGCCTAGCCTAACCTTACCTGCCCATTGAGCAAACCCACTCATCCGCACAAGCCAACCCCGATCCATCCTATAAAACCACATTCCTCCCTCACGTATCCCACTACAACCTAACACGCCTAACACACACACTCCTCCTCAATGCCCTATATCCCCCCGCCATCAATCCAGTCGCATAAACTCTCCTGAATACTCTCCAAACCCAACTACCACCCTCTTCCCAACCCTACTACCACCCTCTTCCCAACCGTAACACCACTCTCTTCCCAACGTCAATCTGTTCTAATCTTGTCTCTTGTCATTCGTATCTATTGTCGTAATTTTCTCTTGTTGCTCTTGTCTCTTGTTGCTCTTGACTCTTGTCACTCTTGTTTCTTGTCGCTATTGTCTCTTGTCCCTCTTGTCTCTTGTCGCTCTTGTCTCTTGTCGTTCATGTCTCTTGTCACTCTTGTCTCTTGTCGCTCTTGTCGTTCTTTTCTCTTGTCGCTCTTGTCTCTCTTGTCTCTTGTTCTCTTGTTGCTCTTGTCTCTTGTCACTCTTGTCTCTTGTCGCTCTTGTCTCTTGTTGCTCTTGTCGCTCTTGTCTCTTGTCGCTCTTGTCTCTTGTCTCTCTTGTCTCTTGTTCCTCTTGTCTCTTGTCTCTCTTGTCTCTTGTCCCTCTTGTCTCTTGTCTCTCTTGTCGCTCTTATTAGTATTGGTAGTTATAGAAACAAAGGAGAGATCGTCCTGCGATAAGACTCCGCGATGAACCAAAATTTGGGCCATCAAGTTCCACACGCGGGGCTGCGCTATACCATTATGCAACGACCACCGTAATGCCACCCAGCCAATCACTGGGCTGTACCATTATGCAACGACCCCCGTAATGCCACCCAGCCAATCACTGGGCTGTACCATTATGCAACGACCCCCGTAATGCCACCCAGCCTATCCCTGGGCTGTACCATTATGCAACGGCCCCCGTTATGCCACCCAGCCAATCACTGGGCTGTACCATTATGCAACGAACCCCCCCCCCGGTAATGCCACCCACCCAGTCATGGATGTTGTGCCATCCGAACATACACCAATACAGCATTTGAAATCCAGGCCGCATTTGCCAACAGTGTTATCTTTGCGCACCTTGAATATTTCAGAAACGTGCCACTGTAAAGAGATCCTCTTCTTTCATTGTCTTCTTTGCATAGAAATGTACCATCAGAGCTGCCTAGTTAGCATAGAAATGTACCATCAGAACTGCCTAGTTAGCATAGAAATGTACCATCAGAACTGCCTAGTTAGCATAGAAATGTACCATCAGAACTGCCTAGTTAGCATAGAAATGTACCATCAGAACTGCCTAGTTAGCATAGAAATGTACCATCAGAACTGCCTAGTTAGCATAGAAATGTACCATCAGAACTGCCTAGTTAGCATAGAAATGTACCATCAGAACTGCCTAGTTAGCATAGAAATGTACCATCAGAACTGCCTAGTTAGCATAGAAATGTACCATCAGAACTGCCTAGTTAGCATAGAAATGTACCATCAGAACTGCCTAGTTAGCATAGAAATGTACCATCAGAACTGCCTAGTTAGCATAGAAATGTACCATCAGAACTGCCTAGTTAGCATAGAAATGTACCATCAGAACTGCCTAGTTAGCATAGAAATGTACCATCAGAACTGCCTAGTTAGCATAGAAATGTACCATCAGAACTGCCTAGTTAGCATAGAAATGTACCATCAGAACTGCCTAGTTAGCATAGAAATGTACCATCAGAACTGCCTAGTTAGCATAGAAATGTACCATCAGAACTGCCTAGTTAGCATAGAAATGTACCATCAGAACTGCCTAGTTAGCATAGAAATGTACCATCAGAACTGCCTAGTTAGCATAGAAATGTACCATCAGAACTGCCTAGTTAGCATAGAAATGTACCATCAGAACTGCCTAGTTAGCATAGAAATGTACCATCAGAACTGCCTAGTTAGCATAGAAATGTACCATCAGAACTGCCTAGTTAGCATAGAAATGTACCATCAGAACTGCCTAGTTAGCATAGAAATGTACCATCAGAACTGCCTAGTTAGCATAGAAATGTACCATCAGAACTGCCTAGTTAGCATAGAAATGCACCATCAGAACTGCCTAGTTAGCATAGAAATGTACCATCAGAACTGCCTAATCAGAGCTGCCAAGTTTGCGGCATCGTTACTTTCGTCCAGCTGAAAAAAAAAATCTTATTTATCATCTGATCGTCCATATCAGGAGGTGTTGTAGCTCAGCCCCGCGTGTAGATTCTCATGACCTCAATTTTTGTTCAACTTGGAGTTGCCTCATAGAATTATATCTCCTCTGACTTTATAACTGTCAACATACATCAGCTTGTCCTTGTTTGGCGGGTCAACTTCCAACCAACGGTTCTCTTGAACTCACCAGAAGCTTCTAAACAGAGTTGGAGAATTCTTGCTTGCCCCCTATAGACTAAAGGTTCGTTTCTAGAAACGTCCTCCTCCCCCCCCCCTACACCCAAGTCTATAAATAAGACGGTAAACTGTACCCGTAATACGTATCAGACATACCAGAGATCAGAGGCGTAGCGTGGTGGGGGCAGGGAGGGACAGATGCCCCTCGGCGCCAGCTAGTTAGGGGCGCCAAAATGTGTTTTGATATTATTTTATTGATGAAAATAATGGGTTTGAGAGTTGAAAAAAAGAAAAAGGGGCGCTTTAAAATGGATCTTGTCCCCGGGCGCGAATCTTGTCCCCGGGCGCCAAACACCCTCGCTACGCCACTGCCAGAGATAAAAGGGACCCTCAAGACTTACAAGTCTCTCTCTCTCTCTCTCTCTGTGTGTGTGTGTGTGTTTGTGTGTGTGTGTGTGTGTGTTATACTAATTTTACTTTGCTCATAAATAGATAGTCACGAGCTGTAAGTTAATAAAGTTTTATCGCTATCTATTTCATTTGTACTGATATATCAGAGTTGGTAAAAAGTAAATTGTTACTTGTTGGTAGCACTAGTCGGGGTATCGTTCATTCTTTAGAACATTTAATCAATGGTGTTTATACAAGCTGGGACTGACTAGTAGTCTACAGAAAACCAATGTCATGATGGAAGAAACACAGTCCCTGTGGGGAACACATATGCGAGTCATGTGTGCTTAGTACTCTCTTATATGGCAGTGAAGTGTGGATCACATATGCGAGTCATGTGTGCTCAGTACTATCTTATACGGCAGTGAAGTGTGGATCACATATGTGAGTCATGTGTGCTCAGTACTCTCTTATACGGCAGTGAAGTGTGGATCACATATGCGAGTCATGTGTGCTCAGTACTATCTTATACGGCAGTGAAGTGTGGATCACATATGTGAGTCATGTGTGCTCAGTACTCTCTTATACGGCAGTGAAGTGTGGATCACATATGCGAGTCATGTGTGCTCAGTACTATCTTATACGGCAGTGAAGTGTGGATCACATATGTGAGTCATGTGTGCTCAGTACTCTCTTATATGGCAGTGAAGTGTGGATCACATATGCGAGTCATGTGTGCTCAGTACTATCTTATACGGCAGTGAAGTGTGGATCACATATGCGAGTCATGTGTGCTCAGTACTCTCTTATACGGCAGTGAAGTGTGGATCACATATGCGAGTCATGTGTGCTCAGTACTATCTTATACGGCAGTGAAGTGTGGATCACATATGTGAGTCATGTGTGCTTAGTACTCTCTTATACGGCAGTGAAGTGTGGATCACATATGCGAGTCATGTGTGCTCAGTACTATCTTATACGGCAGTGAAGTGTGGATCACATATGTGAGTCATGTGTGCTCAGTACTCTCTTATACGGCAGTGAAGTGTGGATCACATATGCGAGTCATGTGTGCTCAGTACTATCTTATACGGCAGTGAAGTGTGGATCACATATGCGAGTCATGTGTGCTTAGTACTCTCTTATACGGCAGTGAAGTGTGGATCAAATATGTGAGTCATGTGTGCTTAGTACTCTCTTATATGGCAGTGAAGTGTGGATCAAATATGTGAGTCATGTGTGCTTAGTACTCTCTTATATGGCAGTGAAGTGTGGATCACATATGTGAGCATGAGGGAAGCCACCATAGAAATCAACGAATGGGAGGTCATCGCTGAGCACCGCTCCAGCTGGTGAACAGCACAGTATAAAAAATGAAAACAAATTGAACCTGGAGTCAAGGTTCTACTGCGAGAAGTGCTGTCGAGACTGTCATTCCAGGATAGGCCACCTAAGGCATTGGATGAAGTGTATGTAGCTACTCCAATGACCGTGAAGACGGAAAGATGCCATATACATATACATTTGGCACGAGAATAACGAGTTTAAGTTCCCCCCCTCCCATGTTTCTTGACTAATGTTGTGAGGACCGGCAACGTCAGGCTTGTGGACCGGCAACGTCAGGCTTGCGGACCGGCAAAGTCAGGCTTTCAGACCGGCAACGTCAGGCTTTCGGACCGACAACGGTCCTTGGAACACCATTTCAGGAACGCTATTCTATTTTCATATTGTCACTCCATGTGACACTCTCTAGACCAGCAGTTCTCAACATGTGGGTCGCGACCCCTTTGGGGGTTGCACGACCCTTTCCCAGGGGTCGCCTAAGACCATCTAAAATACATTTGCTCTACAGTTGTGAAGTTGCAACGAAAATAATTTTGTGGCTGGGGTTCGCCACAACATGAGGAACTGTATTACAGGGTCGCGGCATTATGAAGGTTGAGAACCACTACTCTAGACCCACGCGACTCTTGCCTCACACAACCCAATCCACCTGATCAACCCTCTCAAATAATCTCCATTTGTTTGTGTATTTATTTATTTTTTTAATTTATTACTCCTAATGGACATTCTATGTCAGAGATACCTTGTATTATTAAGTCCACCCTCGTTTTCATTTCGTGTACTGACTTAAACCTGATCCCTTCGCCTGAAAGGAAAATTAATAATTATCATGATTCTTATTTCAAACCATGGTGTTAATTTCGTTTCGGCGTCTTTGGTTTCTAGGAAATATTGAAATCAACATCGTCTGTGAAAGCCAATCGCCTCCCTTGCTTTCTTTCCATTTCTTTTTAGAAACCCTATTCAACTCCTTCAATATTTCAGAAAATTTTAAACATTATATATTTTTTAAAAATCATTTTTATTGTTGTACTCTGTTTTAGAGGGGTGGGAACTTAAGGCGATGGTGCTGTCCTTAGAGGAGATCTCCTGGGCTAGGTACGACTAATATGTCGAATAGTATGATTTTATAAATGTACCTGTTCTACAAATATGTCCAGGGATGTTTTGTGGTCTATAATTACAGTGAAATAGATTCACGTGAGCAAATTAAGGGTTTTGAGGGACACAATGTTGAGTTCGGATTTAACTTTAAGACAACTAGCCCGGGGGGACAAGCTTGTTTGTTACAATCTCAGGACTCAGGTAGCACAGGGGAGTAGGGAGGAAAACTAATACATTGAAAAATAAAACCTCATTTGCAGAGAGGGGGTCGCTACACAAATTAAATATAATGAGCTTCAGGCAAGTGAGTGTGGCTATGATGCTATATTTTTTGGAGTAAATGTTAATATTATGGATTTTTTTACAATAATGAGCAGTGTAGCATGGTTTAAGAAATGTTTATAGTTGTACAGAGTGATGTTAAACTGATGTTTTTGAGTTAAAGCGACCATATCTGATGCACTGGGACTTAGAGAGGTAAGATAGTCAGTCAAAGATTTGACTTTTGACACAGGGTTTAGATATTAACCCAAGAAATAATTTATGATACAGTAAGAGAGAGATATTGACAGCTGTGACACAGTAAGATGAATTTAATGACATATGTGATACAGTAAGTTAAAGTTTTTGAAAGTTGTGATACAGTATTATGAAGATATTGACAGTTGCGACACAGTAGTATGAAGTTATTGACAGTTGTGACACAGTAATATGAAGTTATTGACAGTTGTGACACTGTCAGATGATGCCTTTGGCAGTTGTCAGTTTCAGTTAGTAAAGCATAACTGATACTTTTTTTAAACCGGTTTTCAAATTATGGAAATACCTTAAAAAGCCACTTTAATTGTTGTTTTTATTCCTTTTCAGGTATATATATATGTGTGTATGTGTGTGTGTGTGTATGTATGTGTGTGCGTGGCTTCTTTTCGTCTTCGTAAGACGATGGAGTAGCTATCGACACCTCTTCCTATGGCTGCATGGAATGGCTGTTTTGGATGTATATAAAAAAAAAAAATCTCACAGAAAAACTCCTCGTTAATTTTGGTCTTCCGTAATGCTCTTTTTGTTGCAAGGATTTCGTTTCGCAAATCTTCTGGGTTTTTTTTGTTTTTTTTAATGAAATCCTTTAGATTAACTTCGCTTTTGTTTGTGGCTGGCTGGGTGGAAAAATATTCGGACGGCTTATTGGCCCACTTGCCGTCAAGCTATCAAGCTGAAACTTGGCACATGCCGATAACAACACACTCTAACAGTCTTCAGACCCACCACCCGACTCCCAATGCAAAAAATTAGTTTTTCTTGTTTTTCAAAGGAAAGATAAAAATTTCCCGATAACTGCGCTACAGGAGATTCTTTCTTTCTTTTTTTCTCTTAAATTGCAAGTGGGTTTGGTGGGTCATATTTTCTTTTGTTTTTCTGAAATCTTTGGTAAAATTAATCTGCGGTGTAAAAACGGGTGGGTCATTAGAATGTTAGTACAGTTCAGTGGCGTGAAAATAGCATGCGTTGAGAGAGCCTGGGGGGAGGGGAGGGGAGGGGGAGGGGGGCACTAATTGAGATTCTTGTAAAGGGCGTTACGTGTGTATGCATGTTTTGTCAAATGTTCAAACCCCCCACCCCCCCCCCAACGACCCCAACCCCCCACCCCATTGCTTGATATTACATTTTATAAAGGATTTATACCAAAAAAATTTTTTTTACCGGTTATTTAAAATACTTTTTGATACGCTGCTGGATCGATGCTCCCACCCATTTGTTGATTTCTATGTTGGCTTCCCTCATGCTCCTTTTGCAAACGTCCTTAAATCACAGCCATGTCCCTCCAATAAGTCTTGCCCCTTCTGCCAACTCACCATACATCAGATTCTTTGGAATACGGTCTTCTTTCATTCTCCTGTCATGTCACAACCAGCGAAGGCGCCTCTTGCTAAGATTGGAGAATGTCACAACCAGCGAAGGCGCCTCTTGCTAAGATTGGAGAATGTCACAACCAGCGAAGGCGCCTCTTGCTAAGATTGGAGAATGTCACAACCAGCGAAGGCGCCTCTTGCTAAGATTGGAGAATACGCTTAGCATGTTGGCACGTTCCAAAACCTCTGTGTGAATGCGTAAAGTGTGATGCAGACATATTTGGTGGAAGCTGAGGAGTTTCCGCTTATGAATGGCATATGTGGTCCACGTTTTGCTGCCAATTTAGGAGCGTTCTAAGCACGCATTCCTGATAGACGCTCAATTTAGTATTTGCAGTCTTAAAGCTTAAGATTATTCAACACCCGCTTATTCAATTAAGCCAAAGTTGCTGCAGCTTATGTGAGCCTGATGTTCACATCTTCATCAACGGAGATTGAACTAGAAGTATCGGATGCAAGGTAAGTGAATTTAACAACAGATAGATTATGGGCCTCAATAGTTATGTTTTAAGAGAACTGTATTTCTTGCATCATGAAATTTGATTTATGTAGACTAATGGAAATTTCAAACTTTTTACATGCACGAGAGAGACGATTAACTAACCACTGAAGACCTCCTGTGCGCGATGTTAAGGTGACATCGTCAGCGAACAGCAGATCACGAATCTTCCCTTTTTTTTTACCTTGGTCTTTCCACGAAGGCTGGCGATATTGAAGAGCCTACAATCAGATCTTGTATGGATGTACATTCCGTCTTCACAATCACTGAAGGCAAACTGAAGAAGCATTGAGAAGAAAATGAAGCAGAACGTTAGTGCTAGTACATACCCTTTTTGACTCCTTCTCTGACTGGGAATGCCCCACAGACCGCGCCATGCTTAAGTAGAATGGATACCAGCGCTATATAAATATCCAATCAATCAATTGAAGGTTACTGCGCTGTGCATGTTTTCGTGGAATGACTGTATGATTTGAGCAGTCGTGAGGGATAACCTCTTTTATGGAAGATACTGAACACGCCACTACGGCTTACCAAGTCAAATGCCTTGGTCACAATTTGAAAGAAATGTAAAGAGGTCTATGCTGTTCACGCCACTTCTCGTACAATAGGTGTAACGAGAAAACCATGTCTATAGTTGAACAACCATTTCGGAAGCTCTAGTGGATCTCTGGGTAGATGCTGTTAGCCGGACTCAGAAATCGTTTAAAGGCGACACGTGCGAGCATCATTCCAAAGAAGCCAAGGAGAGAAATTCGTTCAAAATTATAAAAATCGCTACGGTGACCTATTTTTCTTACAAAGTTACGATGTTGACTTCTCTCTTGTCCTTTGGAATGAGACCTGCTTCTCAACACAGATAGAGGAGCACATGTAAGGGCTGAAGTAGTATAGGTTTTCCATTTTTAAGGACTTCCGGAGTCTTCCCATCAGCAAGATAATCAATGGTTTTTTCGATATCCTGCAAAGTTGGCTCTTCATATATTTTGTTCCATTATTGTCAAGAGAGGGATATCATCCAGTACGGTCTCAGTGACTGCATTCATTGCTGCGTATAGTGGTCTCAATGACTGCATTAATTGCTGCGTATAGCGGTCTCAGTGACTACATTCATTTCTGCGTATAGCGGTCTCAGCTACTGCATTAATTGCTGCTTATAAAGGTCTCAGTGCCTGCATTCATTGCTGCGTATAGCGGTCTCAGTGACTGCATTCATTTCTGCGTATAGCGGTCTCAGTGACTGCATTCATCGCTGCGTATAGTGGTCTCAGTGACTGCATTCATTGCTGCCTTTAGTTGAAGACGATGCTCAACCCAACGCCAAAGCTGATCATTTGGGTTCAAGTTGACTTGGCCTGACTTGGACTGAAAGAAATCTATTTTTGAGTGTATGGACCTTATGTCCTCTGGATGTCCTCGTTAGTGTCCCTAGCATTCCCGTTGTCGGAAGTCCATTGTTATCAGTGTCAAAGTCCGACCGGTACGTGTTGGCATTTGATTTGATTTCCTTGCTTTACAAAAAAAAAAGCTCTGCTCCTCGTGACATGACGTCACCAGTGCAACTATTTAGCCTGGACGGTGTTTTACGGAGACCAGCTGTTGCCCAATGCAGCAGATCCCCACTCTCCAAACAGCCAATGGATTCAATGGAATGACAACTGTCAATATAACATGGCTCTGCGTCGCAGCAGTAGCCGAAATGACATTGGTATCAGCGTCAGATCGACTTCGAGACTCCCATATCCGGATTTTACAGTTTGGGTTTACTCCCGTAGTCTTATCCTAGCTGCCAGCATTGATTTTATATATTTATATTATATTTCCTGTTTCTCTTTCATTTCGGCACGCACTCCAATTTGTGAGTCAGCCACCTTGTTGCTAACCGGGAGCTCTATCTACAGGGTGGGCCGATAAAAGTGAGAACATCTCGTAAATGTGATTTAATCACATCAAATTTAGTTGAACTATACTCATACTAGCTTAAATAGTTAAGAAGCAAGGAGGATACATTGAACATGATTTCTGGTTAGATAAATATTTTGCACACAAAAAAAATTCCATGAAGAATCATGCTTAATTAAATTATATTTTGAAATAACTCATATGCTATGAGATGTTCTCACTTTTATTGGCCCACCCTGTACATAGACACTATTTTTAATCAATTGTTGTTTAACGCTCGCATTGTTCTTGTTTAGCATTAACTCCGTTAAATAATAAGCAAAATAATAGCGTTTTTTGTTTGTTTGTTTCGTAAGACGCACATTACGTCATGGAGAGACAATGTAAGACACATTGAGATGTGAATGTAGAAACTGATCTATCGTCTGTATCGATATAAGTAAAACGCCTGCAGTGAATGAAGATCAAGCTAACCATTTTAAGACCCGTGTGTTGCAGAATTAAGCTTAAATAATGGCAGTTCTGGGTTAAATATAGTTTAAGGTGTATTTGAATGTTTAAATAACAAGAAAAATCATAGTTGTTTCAGCAGAAGGCTGAGATGTTGTTGATTGGCGTCTTGTATTGCATTTTTTTTTGGTTAGAGGACTGGTTCTATTACCACATAAAAATACTCTGGTACTAAGAGAACGCGAATTGGTTGTAATGAAATGTAAGAGATGTAAACTAATAATGTTGGACAATGACAAATCACTTAGATTGGATGACAGTGAAAATGAATGCCATGACAAGATTATGTTCTCAACAAGACATTTCTTTCAGAACAATCCCATATCTTTTAAAACATTTTTTTAAAAATTATAATCAAATGCTGAAAACAGATCTCCGTCATTTTTGTAAAGGGATTCGAAACAAATCTCGACTGCGGTTTTCGACGAATCAGCTTTCTCCACATCCCCTAGCCCAGCCAATCGGCGTGCGTTTAAGCAGAGCCAATGAGAACGCTTTGAGCTGATCGTGTCTTAGAGGTTATTTATCTCACGAGCCAAACAAAGGGAAAAAGAACCCTCTTATAAAATAGGATTTTTTTTTCCACCAACAAGACAGAAAATCAGTTGGAAATATGAGATTTTCTCATCCATTTTTAATTAACTTGATCGTAGCGAACAATGTGGTATTTGGGGTAATTTGAAAACATTATTTTAAAATCTTTTTTTTTTAAACAGTTTTACTGCTCGTGTATGTTAGATGGTATGTCTGTTTGTATGATTGTTGGTACAAAGCCGTTAATGTAACTGCCATACGATTGTGGTGATATGGAGGTGGGGTTTTTTGTTGTTTTTTTGGTACTAGAGATGTTTAAACACTTACACTCTTAGCTTGGCCGCTTCTCAAACTACGGAAACTTCAAAGTCTTTTTGCAAGCACTTTTTATGGAAAAAAACATTAAAACAATGTATTTGTCATGTGCCTGACCAGGTCAATTTAAAGGGTATCATTGACCAGGTCAATTTAAAGATTATCACTCTGTTTTGTATATGATGACCACTGTTTTGTATATGATGACCACTGTTTTGTATATGATGACCACTGTTTTGTATACGGTGAGCACTGTTTTGTATACGATGACCACTGTTTTGTATATGACGACCACTGGTTCGTAGATGCTGCTCGTACTTGTTCCTAGCATAGTCTTTTGTAGAGCACAGCATGTTGAGTGTTGGGCAGCAGGTTTATATCGAACAATTTTAGTTTAAGTCAGGCCTGAGGGCGTCACGCCCAAAACATCACTGTTGTGAATTATTTAAGGTTTGTAAACAAAAACAAACAAAAAAACGTGAAGCACTTCTAAACTAGCGATTAGCATCATGAAGAAATGCAAGGAAAAGTCTGCGTGAGATTTTGAAAATGAAGGCTTTACTGGGCGGGTGGCATTATTGTAAACATCGACTAAACCGATAAGAACTCTAATCAAGGAGATAAGTGAGCAAAACAAGGGAAACATCAGTGGCTAAATGGTGGCTTTTAACATAGTTCCAATACTAGATATGGAACTTCAGAACCTCTTAACGGTGTTGCTCGCATGCGTAAATCACCATTTAATGAGGCTCGGTAGTGATGATTTTAAAACTCTTGGTGTTCAGGGTATTTGGGGATACGTTGGAGGGATTGTGTGTCTCGTCCTATGCTGGAGGGATTGTGTGTCTGGTTCTATGCTGGAGGGATTGTGTGTCTCGTCCTATGCTGGAGGGATTGTGTGTCTGGTTCTATGCTGGAGGGATTGTGTGTCTGGTTCTATGGTGGAGGGATTGTGTGTCTGGTTCTTTGCTGGAGGGATTGTGTGTCTGGTTCTATGCTGGAGGGATTGTGTGTCTGGTTCTATGGTGGAGGGATTGTGTGTCTGGTTCTTTGCTGGAGGGATTGTGTGTCTGGTTCTTTGCTGGAGGGATTGCGTGTCTGGTCCTATGCTGGAGGGATTGTGTGTCTGGTTCTATGGTGGAGGGATTGTGTGTCTGGTTCTATGGTGGAGGGATTGTGTGTCTGGTTCTTTGCTGGAGGGATTGTGTGTCTGGTTCTATGCTGGAGTGATTGTGTGTCTGGTTCTATACTGAAGGGATTGTGTGTACATTTTTTAAAAAGAAGTTTTGTATTGACACCGTTGGGTTAAAGTAAGGATAAATTATTGTTCCAAATTTTTTGCACTAAAATTAGTGTTGTATCCATTCGACTATGTTCTTGTTTATATTGATAGCCTGGATTGCAGGAAAATAAGATATCAAACCATCTCAGTTAAAAACTGTTAGGTTCTTAATATTTAGGGTGTGGGTGTGGGTGTGGGTGTGGTGTTGGTGATTGTGTGTGTCTGTTTGTGTATGTCTATGCGTGTCCATGTGTGACCATGTGTATTCTTTAATTTTTCTTTTTATATATTTTATATGCTCGCGACAGAATACAATTATTCAACAAGCTCGTCTAAGTTATATGTCGAAGGTCTTGTCTACAAACATTTATCTTACTGCATATAGTGTTATGGTCATGGTGTCTTTTAGTTTGTATCATCATGGTGTCTTTTATGTGACATCATCGTGGTGTCTTTTAGGTGATATCATCAAGGTGTCTTTTAATTTGTATCATCATGGTGTCTTTTAGTTTATATCATCATGGTGTCTCCAACTGGGACACATGCCTTCGGTGGCCCTGCGGGATAATCCCAAGTAATATTTTTGGTCATTTTCGGTGAAAACCTTCTCTAATCATGTAGCCCCCCCCCCAGGTCGGACCACTCGATCAACACCCACAAAGCGACACCGCTGAGAGGGTATGAGGGATCATAAGGTAACAGACAGTGAAAACAACATGTATTTAAATGGGTTTTTTTTTTGTTGTTGTTTTTTTTTTACAAAGATCTCTTTTCAAAATAATCTTTTGATGTTTGTTTGTTTTGTTTTCAGATGGATGAAGTACCCAGGTGTCGGATTGTTTGAGTCTTCCAAACTGGCGCCAAGCTTTTCAAGACAAATTTTCACGTCTACTCAAAGACTTTGATCTGTGACATTAAGTTTCTGATTGTCTTTCTACCAAAGAGCCATATATTTGTAATCAGCGCTCCGACTCTAATGTTCTTTTCAATTTTTAATTTTGTTGTTGACACTAAAGCTGAACTGACAGTTGAAAAAATTTTTACTCAAGGGAGTTTGACCTCATTGAACCAAACTGAAAGTCTGATTTATTAGGAGCGTAAATCCTAGGTGTGTGTGGGGGGGGGGGGAAAGGGGGTGTTTCGTATTTCTGAGCTTAAATCATGAACTCACCTGACAAGTAAGCTCTGGACATGCGCAGTTCTTACACTGACAGTTGAAAAAATTTTTACTCAAGGGAGTTTGACCTCATTGAACCAAACTGAAAGTCTGATTTATTAGGAGCGTAAATCCTAGGTGTGTGTGTGGGGGGGGGGGAAGGGGGTGTTTCGTATTTCTGAGCTTAAATCATGAACTCACCTGACAAGTAAGCTCTGGACATGCGCAGTTCTTACGACACTATTCTATTTATTCATCTACAACTCTTCCAAGCCGGATTTATTAATCCACCTTTTCAGCCCTCACGTACCTTCATGAGTACAACCAGGTGGCTATTGTGGTTGTGTTTGCATGATGTAGGACTTGTGTCGACCTTTACGGCTTAACAACAACACAATCTTTAAGTCGGGTGACGTTTTTGTTTTGTTGTGATTTCAAAATAAAGTCACACAAACTTTGAATTGTACAGACACCAATCAATTATGTCGCGTGTATGACTAGACTTAAACGTATTTATAGAAAACAAAGCTGCATTCCTGAGGCATCAAGAGGGCTGGATGTCAATGTGTAATCTCCCTGTGTGAGTTTTTTTGTTTGTTTTTTTTTTGAGAGTTTCGAGAGCCATGGGAGGCAATATTCTGTGGCAGTTCGAAGTGGGAAATAAATGTGTATATGTATTGTTTCAGAACATTCAATGTGTTAGAACTCAATTTGGGGGGCGGGTCCGATAATATAGATTTCAGCATGGTAGAGTTCAATGGGAGGGGTGTCAGTAATATAGACTTCACCAAGGAAGAGTTCAATGGGAGGAGAATCAATAATGTAGATTTCACCGAAAGAGAGCGAGAGAAAGAGTTTACCGTGAGACATTTAGATGGATTGGATTGAAATAGCTGGAAAATCTATAGATCAGTTTGACAGAGTTCTGTTGTCAAAATTGAGGCTCTTTCAATAGTTGTTCTAATTTAGAAGGAAACAACTGAAAATACACCTTTTTTTCAATTATTTCAACCAGGGGCGTCTACACAGTGGGTGGTAGGAGGCAGCTGTCCATAATCTGGGCTAAGTCGGTTAGGGTGAGGGGGGATAGAATCCTACCCTGAAAGCTTTAAAACTTTTCAAGGTAACAAAATTAATACGGAAGAGGAAAAAAAATATTTCAAAACTGGGTTATTCTATGGAGCTAGAATCCCATCCATCATTGAAACATGTGCCATTGACACATTTACCATCGACACATTTATCAATGAAGTATTTAACATTGACATATTTACCATTGAACATTTATTACCATTGACACATTTACCATTGACACATTTATCACTGACATAAATAATATTGTCAAATTTACCATTGGCACATTATAATTGATACAATAAGCATCGACACATTTATCATTGACTTATTTATCATTGATACATTTTTCACAGACATATTTACCATCGACACATTTACCATCGACACATTTACCATAGACACATTTGCCATTGACACAGTTACCATTGACACAGTTACCATTGACACAGTTACCATTGACACATTTACCATTGACACAGTTACCATTGACACATTTTCACCGGTCAGCTCAATTTTCATCCAGTCACAGGTATGACTTAAAAGTTTTGAGAATTAACACTTTAAAAAAAATTATAAGCCTACTATAAAATTATCTTTTATTTTACAATCTCTGGATTTGATCATTTGATTTGCTGAAAATGTGAAGAATTATTGATCTATTGGCGAAACTATAATCGGTCATTTTCATTATTACTAGTCAACAGGGGTCTAACAATGGTCTAACGATGGTCTAACAATGGTCTAATAATGGTGTAACAATGGTCTAACAATGGTCTAACAATGGTTTAAAATGGTCTAATAATGGTCTAATAATGATCTAACAATGGTCTAACAATGGTTTAATAATGGTGTAACAATGGTCTAGCAGTAGTTTAATAATGGTTCAATAATGGTCTAATAATGGTCTAATAATGATCTAACAATGGTCTAACAATGGTCTAACAATGGTTTAAAATGGTCTAATAATGGTCTAATAATGATCTAACAATGGTCTAACAATGGTCTAACAATGGTTTAATAATGGTATAACAATGGTCTAACGGTGGTTTAATAATGGTATAATAATGGTCTAATAATGATGTAATAATGGTCTAACAATGGTCTTACAATGGTCTAAAAAGAAAATCTGTATTACTAATAGGCATGGTGAACTCTCGAGTTAAATAATCACCATGACCTGCAGAACTGATCAGAGTTCAAGGGGGTGGGGTTGTTGACTTTCAACACTAGGGAGGGGGGTTGCACGCACCTGATTCCAGTGACATAAAAATCTTTAATCAACTTGCTTATCTTGTATAACATTTTGTATTTTTACTAATAAACGGCCAAAAGTAATTGCTAAAATATTTTCGTTTAATTTCATTAAATTGAAAAAAATCTTATAAATTGATTCAGAAAAATATCGTGTGATACAATGTAAAAAAAAACTAAACGAAATTAAATCTGGATTTGATCGGATTGAGACTGGGGTAAATGCAGAGTTGGTCTAGAGTCTAGAGAAAGATATGCTACGGAATATTAGCAATACAGAGTTCGGAAAATAAATATTTCAAGAACAAAATTGCGGCGAAGAATGGATTGAATGTTGCTCGAAGAAAAATGATGGTCGGAGCAAGCAATATCAAAATGTCACTAGATAGTGCCAGTTTACTGAAACTCACTATTGCCATTGGCATATCTTCCAGCAATCCTCATGTCCATTGCACCGCGTCTGCTTGACCTGGTTCCCGCTCTTTGAACAACTGAAAACGCGTGGCATCGTGCGTGTATCCCACAGTGAGTAAAGACTGTGTCCCGTGATCTGGACATATCGTCCGATTTGACACGGATACCGTGTCACACAGCATCAAAAATAAAAATGTACATATTAAAAACTGTCATTCATGACACATAACCTCAGAAACTTTTTTCAGAAAGTTGTTCTAAAATGGCTTATCTTGAGAATATTAAATAAAGGACTGCGTTTGAGCTGTGTAAAGGAAATAGTAGAGCAAGGTATATGGAAGCTTGAATCGAAAGACGGGACAGTAAGAGAAGAACGTTTCGGCTAAGAGCCTTCCTCTGTAGACAGGTCAAATAAAAAAAAAACACGACAAGAAATGGAAACTATCTTAAAACTTAAACGCTCGCAATTGCTATTGCCCGGAAGTTAGATTTTTCAAACCAAATGTTACTGGAAATAAAAGAATTTGATTTATTACTGTGATAAATACAATCTTAAACGGATACAAATATTTCTGAGCTATGTAAAATAATAGAACTAAGGAAAGAAACGACCCACAACAGTTTCTCTACAAAATCTGCCCACAACAATTTTTTTCTTTTCACAACCATCTACCGATAGACTCCAAACTCCTTAACTCGTAACGTTGCGACTAAACATGTACATGGTTTCCTTATGGTAACAGCAATTTGCCATATTTGACGGCTTGGTGACTTGTGACATCGCTCGCATGTGAATCTTGGAGAGCGCCTGGAGCTTTGCACACCAACTTGTTGAAATTACATTTAAGATCTTATGTTTTGAAATAAGTGTCCAGTAATTTGGAAAAAAAATTTAGGTTATCATAATAATATGCATTTTCTTGTCTTTTGAGTACGGACTCTAAGGTCACCCTATGTCAGGGGTCAGCGAACTGGGATAAATTACCCCAAACGGGGGTGAAAATAAAAATCTTGGGGGTAAGGGGAAGGGGGGAGCTCAATAGATATAATTTAAATTATTTTAAGGAGCGTTCCTATCTTATTTGCTTGCTTTTTCATTTCATTTGTGGTGGAATCTTGCATCTCAATTACGACCCACTTCTTGGGGTCCAATTGAACTAAAACTTTGTCATTTCATTAGTGGTGGAATCTTGCATCTCAATTACGACCCACTTCTTGGGGTCCAATTGAACTAAAACTTTGTCATTTCATTTGTGGTGGAATCTTGCATCTCAATTACGACCCACTTCTTGGAATCCAATTGAACTAAAACTTTGTCATTTCATTTGTTGTGGAATCTTGCATCTCAATTATGACCCACTTCTTGGGGTCCAATTGAACTAAAACTTTGTCATTTCATTTGTGGTTGAATCTTGCATCTCAATTACGACCCACTTCCAGATCAGTAGGTCACCAGTTACCCGCGAGTGACCTTCTGTGGATATCTCAGAAAAGGAAAGCGATAGGGACGTCAGTTTTTCATTACATTATTTTCTTAAGCATGGTTCCTCGTTTTCGATAACAATCAACAATGAAAAACACAATTTTGATCACAGAAAAGGTCACCTATGACCTCTCACAATTTTGTATTTCATGGGCGCCAAACCCATTTTTAGTCATATGTTTAAACCTACTTCCGTATCTCCGATGACATCCTCTAAGACTCAAAATTACAAAATAAACACAATTTTTTACAATAGTTTTTTTTTTTTTATAAAACTTGCTTTCCCAAAAATTCCCTATAAAGTATCAAATAAATGTCCCCCCAAAACTTCCGAGCTGCTACAGTCATATGACTCGACAAAAAGTCAAGGGATGCCCTTGAAATACAATAATGTCGAATGACTTTCTAACAAATGTTGGACACATGCCTAGGTTGACATTGTTGCAGTTAAGTGTTGTAGGACACAAAAATGAAACCAGTGGATCGAACTCTGGCAAATTTATTCTTTTAAATTTGATTTCATCCCCCCCCCCCTTTTTGTGTTGGTGTCTTCCCCTGTGATGGTGGTCTTCACCAGTGAGGTGTCCTCGCCTGTGATGGTGTCGTCACCTGTGATGGTGTCCTCAACCCCAAGTGCCGCCACTGCTTAGGCTGCAGGCGCCAAGAGGTAGAAAGATTGTCAAAGTTGATCACGAGACGGTAGTCAAACCATGTGCCGCCTACTTGCAACCCATTACTTTTGTTTACAAGGATCGTTCCTTCTAACAAACATGAAAGCCAAGACTAGCAATTCATTAGTTAGCCTAAAAGACAATATAAAAAATTGCTCTGATATAAAAAAAAATATTTTAAAAAAAAATCCCCACTATTGAAGAAACTGATCTATTTGCTTCTTTTTATTCGTATACTTGTATTCCCAGGTTAAATAGATTCAATAAATCATTTTGATTTTCATCAGTCCATGAGTTTCTCTCTCTCTCCCATCTGGGGTTGGGGTTGGGGTGCTGGGGTGTAACGTCGGCGTAAAGAAATATATGTTGGGTAAAAGACTTCAAATGTTCGCCGACCACTACCCTGTATAACACTTTACACCACAGCGTCCACTCAGTGCCATAATTCAAAACACAGTGTCCACTCAGTACCATAATTCAAGACATAGTGACCACTCAGTGCCATAATTTAAGACACAGTGTCCAATCAGTACCATTATTCAAGACACATTGTCCACTCAGTACCATTATTCAAGACACAGTGTCCACTAAGTACCATTATTCAAGACACAGTGTCCACTCAGTACCATTATTCAAGACACAGTGTCCGCTCAGTACCATTATTCAAGACACAGTGTCCGCTCATTACCATTATTCAAGACACAGTGTGCACTAATTATTCAAGACACAGCGTCCGCTCAGTACCATTATTCAAGACACAGTGTCTACAAAAATGCCAGACGGAAGTGCCTTCACACCAACAATAGACAATATTCAATATATATTCAGTACATTGACAAAGTTTCAAAACAATACCTTATGTATCCGAGGTCAACACAATACGACATAGACACAGTGTCGCTGGAATCAATTTTTCTTTAATCATAAGAATGTCATAATTTGTTTTTCTCCATTTTGAGCCAATTTTATAGGACCCTGTTAATATGCCACAATTGTATAGGATTTATTAAAATGCCATACAGTGATACTTCGGGTTAAGACTTTAATACGTTCCAGAACTCGCTTCGCTACCCGAAACGTTCGCAACACGAAACATTGAAATCAATGAAGTAGCGACAAACCGTTTCAAGATGAAATAAGCGTTCTTTTTTATTAACATCCGGTCGTTTACCTGTCAAAACGTATTTTAAAATCCTTAGTCTTCAGGGCGGTCCAAAAATTTTGATAACATCGCGTTATTGTTAGAAGCATAAGCGAAGCGCCAACGGTTACAAAAAGTCGTTGACAAGCAGTTAGAGCGAGGGAGTGGAGGGGGGAAACAGATTGAACATGATCTCTCATTAGCGTAATAATTGTCGTATTACGAAACGTTATATTCATTCAGTTCTATAACTCTTTATGTACTAGATGTTCTCACCTTTTCTGGGCCACCCTGGAATGTTTCTTACCATGAAAACGATCATGGGGAAATGTGTCGGTTTCTTGGCTATTCTGAATCATTCGTTTTATGAGTCTCTTGTCGCTGTTTCTTGGCAGTCAGCTGTGAATGGTTCTGCACCAAGAAACTAACAAACAAACAAAAATTGAAGTAGTTGTTTTTCGTAACTTGAATTGTTCGTAACCCGAGGAACTGTTCGTTACCCGAGACAAAAAAAATTCTAAGATGTTGTTCAAAACCTTAATTGTTCGTGACCCCAGGTACCTCTTTAATGTTATAGGACGCTATTAATATTTCATAATTGTATAGGACGCTATTAATATCTCATAATTATATAGGATGCTATTAATATTTCATAATTTGATATAATGCTATTAATATCTCATATGTAGGACGCTATTAATATCTCATAATTGTATAGGATGCCATTAATATCTCATAATTATATAGGATGCTATTGGTATCTCATAACTGTGTAGGACGCCATTAATATCTCATAATTTTATAAGATGCTATTGATATCTCATAATTTTATAGGATGCTATTGATATCTCATCATTGTATAGGATGCTATTAATATCTCATCATTGTGTAGGATGCTATTGATATGCCATAATTTTATAGAACGCCATATATTTTAATTCTAAATGTGATTCAAGAATGTTTTTTAATACTTTAATGTCAGCTTATTAAAATGTATTTATAAGTTAAATCTAAATGGGAATGGAATTTTTTTTAATGAAGAAAAATATCACTTGACAATGAGAGGGTGGTAGTCGCAAGATTATATAATATCTGATTAAACAATTAGAAGGCTTGTGTCATTGTCATTGGACTATGTGGAAAATGGATGTCATGTTCTAAGGACAATGTTATCTCAATGGAATATGTGGGAAAATGGATATCAGGTTCTAAGGACAATGCTATCTCAACGGAATATGTGGAAAATGGATGTCATGATCTAAGGTCAATGCTATCTCAATGGAATATTTGAAAGTGGATGTGAAGTTGTAAACACAAGACTAATCTCATTGGACAATGAGATGGTGGATGATCAACACTATACCCCATGGACACATTGTCTACCATACCTAAAAAAAAAACCAGTGGCCACACCATAACTCAAAGACCCAGTGCCAAGACAACGCAATCACACGTAGACTTAGTGCAGACACTTTAGACACAATACGCCACAGTCTAGAGATATTTACCTCAACAATACCGCATATTGCTGACAGCTACTTCAATAATACATCACGGTGCCGATTATCTCAATGCCTCAAATTGTTGATACAGTTACCTCAACACTACGCCATATTGCTGACACATCTACCTCAACAACAGTACCTCATTATGCAGACAAAATATCTACACAATAATGCAGACAAAACATCTACACAATGTTGTAGACAAAGTGCCACCAACCACTGAAAACGCCCAGACACAATGGCGCCATCTTGATCTCTCGGTGAAACTTTGAGCGTGTGTCGGAGAAGGTCGTTGGTGTCCGGTTACCTGAGGAAACGATTTTCCTAGCCGACTGATTAACTCGGGATGATGGCCACACTTTAATCTACTGCAGACGGTGTCACTTTGATTCACGGGCCGGGGCCGGGGCTTGACTTGGTTTGGTTCACGGGCCGGGGCCTAGGCTTGACTTGGTTTGATTCACGGGCCGGGGCTTGACTTGGTTTGGTTCACGGGCCGGGGCCCGGGCTTGACTTGGTTTGGTTCACGGGCCGGGGCTTGACTTGGTTTGGTTCACGGGCCGGGGCTTGACTTGGTTTGGTT
>CAXITT010000267.1:963320-992334 GCA_964033795.1 Lymnaea stagnalis
GGGGGGTCGAGAATGTATTACACTTTGTGACGGGAGGAGGGGGGAGACAAAAATTTGCGACGTAACGTTTTTGGTTTTTTTTTACATCTAAATTTTCTAATTCTAAAAATATATTTATTTAATTAGTTTTTAAAACATTAATTAGAGGTGGAAATTGCCTCAGGCATTATAGGTACTATGAAACTCATTTTTCTAATAATACTACATCTCAATCCATTGTTGGAAAATGTTAAAGAACAAAATAAAAAAAAAACTTTGTTTAGTTATGAAAATTTTACATATGTTTTGAATTTGTTTAGGTTTTGATGTGAACGGGGGGGGGGGTTGGGGGGTTAAAGAATTTGTGACATTTCGTGACGGGGGAAGGGGGGTCTAAAAAGGTCATTTTCAACATGTCGTAGTTTACAAATGACCCCTAACTTACTGTGTACTCATGTCTTATCTAGGCAAAATGTACACGTTCAAATAGATCGTAATGTTCGACTCCGAGTGGAGACACACGTGCACCTCGCGTACGTACATTCTTCTTGGCGTGACCTTTACATCCGTCCAAGTGATATTCATTTAAGTCTGGCGGCTTTCGAGCGACGAAAAATTATTAAAACCAAATATGGTAAATGCAGTGGTTCCCAGGTTGCACAATTTTAAGAATTTAGTTTCCATTTTCAATTACTCCGCACAGAGCGTGCCATCTAGAGGACCTGGTGCAAACCTGTAACTCAATCTTTAATAATTGTTTGAAGAGACCTGTACATGTTGCTACAAAATTACGTTTCGTGACATTAAAAACGTGTTGTCTTTTTTTATTTTTACCCAACCCTTTTATTAAAACAAAATTTAATGATTGCTATATCGCAGTGTACTTTTTTAGAATTTGACATAAGGCGCTTTGGAAAAAAATCTGGATTCAGCAGGGTTGCTAAGAATTGAAAAAGTATTTCAAGTAAAACTCTGCATCAGAGGCGTAGCGAGGGGGGCAGGGGGGACAGATGTCCCCGGGCGCCAGCTAGTTAGGGGCGCCAAAATGTGCTTTGATATTATTTTATTGATGAAAATAATAGGCTTGAGAGTTGAAAAAAAAAATAAAAAGGGCGCTTTAAAATGGATCTTGTCCCCGGGCGCCAAACACCCTCGCTACGCCTCTGCTCTGCATAAAGCTATATCTATAGTTCTATTTGTAGTTCTATTTAATGTTCGGTCTATAATTCTATTTAAAACCATGTCTATAGTTCCGTAAATGGGTTAGTACTTATTAAATGTATACAAGACTTTAAATTTAGATGTGGTAGCCACTCTATACTCACAGAACAGTGTTTCCCAAACGTAGGGCGGAGGCCCTACAGCTAGGTCGGGCGGGGGGTGGGGGGAGATTATGGGGTGGGTCATTTAGCCGCTGTATTTATATTTAAAAGGTGGCCGGGGTAATGCCCGACAGTACAGGTAAACAGGGTGTATTAAAACTCTGTGTCTATACATTTATCGCACTCTTTCTTTTTCTATTCCCCTTTCTCTCTCTCTCTCTCTCTCTCTCTCTCTATTTCCCCCTCTCTCTCTTTCTCTCTCTCTCTCTCTCTCTGTCTCTCTCTCTCTCTCTCTATGTCTCTCTCTTTCTCTCTCTCTCTCTCTTTCCCCCCTCCCCCATAAAAACTTTAAATAAAACATCATTCCCTCGTCATTCTAAATTGTCCTCTTTCTCCCCACCGTGCAACACTCCATTGTTGATCCTCTCTTGTGATTCTCTTCCCGGCTAAACAATGAAACATTTAATCCGACCACTAAAATATATCTGGATCTTCCTTGAAACTCTCCACAATGGCAGCCTAATATTACGAGATTTTTTTTTAGAACAGACGCTGCTCCCGTAGAGACGGTAAGCTAAAACCGTCGACTTGGTGATTTCCTTTTTAATGAAGGCATGAATTATAAAGTGTTCGTGAAACTCCGGGGTTGTATTTCTCAGCTTAAGGCTGTCCATGATCTCTTGGGATGGCTTGGTTCGATGGGCCTCCATTGTCAGCCTTAAGAATGGTCAGCCCTAGGGGGAGCGTCAGGTGGAAGGTGAACCGGGCACTCTGAGAGTGTAGGTTGACTGGGAGAGTAGGTTGGCCGGGGGTGTAGGTTGGCTAGGAGAGTATGTTGGCTAGGACAGTAAGTTGGCTAGGAGAGTTGGTTGAATTGGTCATTTAGGAGAGTAGGTTGACTTGGGTACCTGGGAGAGTAGGTTGGGTGGGAGAGTAGGTTGACTTGGTTATTTGGGAGAGTAGGTTGACTTGGGTACCTGGGAGAGTAGGTTGGCTGGGAGAGTAGGTTGGCTGGGAGAGTAGGTTGACTGGGAGAGTAGGTTGGCTAGAAGAATAGGCTGGCCTTGGGGCGTAGGTTGGCTGAGAGAGTAGGTTGACTTGGAAGGGTAGGTTCACTGAGAGAGAAGATTGACTTGAAGAGGATGTTGACTGGGATAGTAGGCTGACAAGTAGAATAGGTTGGCTAGGAGAGTAGGTTCATTGAGAGAGTAAGTTGGCTAGGAGAGTAGGTTGACTGAGAGAGCAGGTTGACTGGGGTGTCTGGGAGAGTAAGTTGGCGAGGAAGGTAGATTGATGGGAGAGTAGGTTGACTGGGATAGTAGGTTGGCTTGGTGAGTAGGTTGGCTGGGAGAGTAGGTTGGCTAGGAGAGTTGATTGATTGGGAGAGTAAGTTGGCTCAGAGAGTAAGCTGGCTCGGAGGGTAAGTTGGCTCGGAGAGTAGGTTGATTGGGAGGGGAGGTTGAATGTGAGAGGATGTTGACTGGGAGAATAGGTTGACTGTGAGAGGAAGTTGACTTGGAGAGGACGTTGATTGGGAGAGTAGGTTGACTTAGAGAGTAAGTTGACTTGGGGGTCCGGGAGATTTTGTTGACCTGGGTGATTGTGAGGTCATGTTGACTTTTGTTCGAGTGAGATGTAAGAAAGGCAGATTTAAAATTCTCTTGGGATTTTATCTTTAGGATATTTTAAGACTCTTTAGATCCTACTGTTTTGTTGTCTTTTTTTATTCTTTATATTTTTCCTTCAATGTTGAAAAAATTGTTTTGAAAAAAATTAACTAAATAATTCATATACATTTCCATTGTTGTCTTTTTTCGCATTGTCATCTCCAGTGTTGTCACTTCATCCTTAATGTATATATGTGTAAACCACCACCACCACCCACACACACACATACACACACACGCACCTACACACACACGAGTAATAAGGTTTACAACAATAAAGCGAATTTTTTAATTTATTTCCTTTTAGAATACTGAATTGTAAAGTTTTATAACTCTTTCCATCAATTGATTGACATAGTGGAATAGGAAAGATCGGTACGCTCCAATTTAATGATCCGAAAATTTGAGGCAAATCTAGATACTGCATTCGATTCTAAATACCTTTGATGTTGTTGATGTTGTTGATGTTGTTGGTGGTGTTATTTTTGTTGTTGTTTTATACTAGGACACGCCTAACTTTATGTCACATCACTGAATCCCGTTGCTCGCGTATATCATTTTACTGTTTGAAACGTGTGTTTATTTTAGCCATCTTGTTGCAACTAGTGTTTATTTTAGCCATCTTGTTGCAAATTGTGTTTATTTTAGCCATCTTGTTGCAAATTGTGTTTATTTTAGCCATCTTCTTGCAACTAGTGTCTATTTTAGCCATCTTGTTGCAACTAGTGCCTATTTTAGCCCTCTTGTTGCAACTAGTGTTTATTTTAGCCATCTTCTTGCAACTAGTGTCTATTTTAGCCATCTTCTTGCAACTAGTGCCTATTTTAGCCATCTTGTTGCAACTAGTGCCTATTTTAGCCCTCTTGTTGCAACTAGTGTTTATTTTAGCCATCTTCTTGCAACTAGTGTCTATTTTAGCCATCTTCTTGCAACTAGTGCCTATTTTAGCCATCTTGTTGCAACTAGTGCCTATTTTAGCCATCTTGTTGCAACTAGTGCCTATTTTAGCCATCTTCTTGCAACTAGTGTTTATTTTAGCCATCTTCTTGCAACTAGTGTCTATTTTAGCCATCTTGTTGCAACTAGTGCCTATTTTAGCCATCTTGTTGCAACTAGTGCCTATTTTAGCCATCTTGTTGCAACTAGTGTTTATTTTAGCCCTCTTGTTGCACCTAGTGTCTATTTTAGCCCTCTTGTTGCACCTAGTGTTTATTTTAGCCCTCTTGTTGCACCTAGTGTTTATTTTAGCCATCTTCTTGCAACTAGTGTCTATTTTAGCCATCTTCTTGCAACTAGTGTCTATTTTAGCCCTCTTGTTGCAACTAGTGTTTATTTTAGCCATCTTCTTGCAACTAGTGTCTATTTTAGCCCTCTTTTTGCACCTAGTGTTTATTTTAGCCATCTTGTTGCAACTAGTGTCTATTTTAGCCATCTTGTTGCAACTAGTGTCTATTTTAGCCATCTTGTTGCAACTAGTGCCTATTTTAGCCATCTTGTTGCAACTAGTGCCTATTTTAGCCCTCTTGTTGCAACTAGTGTTTATTTTAGCCATCTTGTTGCAACTAGTGTCTATTTTAGCCATCTTGTTGCAACTAGTGCCTATTTTAGCCATCTTGTTGCAACTAGTGCCTATTTTAGCCATCTTGTTGCAACTAGTGTTTATTTTAGCCCTCTTGTTGCACCTAGTGTCTATTTTAGCCCTCTTGTTGCACCTAGTGTTTATTTTAGCCCTCTTGTTGCACCTAGTGTTTATTTTAGCCATCTTCTTGCAACTAGTGTCTATTTTAGCCATCTTCTTGCAACTAGTGCCTATTTTAGCCCTCTTGTTGCAACTAGTGCCTATTTTAGCCCTCTTGTTGCAACTAGTGTTTATTTTAGCCATCTCTCCAAGAGGCGACGGGTCACTACTCCATGGAGAAAACAAACCCCCCACCCCCCTCTCCCGCCCCACAGCCACCACTAACGGGAAAAGGCGTCACAAAAAATTGAAAATACCATTGTTTATGTTTTTGGTTGTTTTTGTTTGTTTTTTTTAAATGTCATTTACTAACATGTCTCAAGAGTGTTTAAATGATACATGTCACATTTTAATGTTAGCCACGAACGGATTTGATTTTCTCAACTGACACATGTATTATTTTCCTTTAATTGTGTATGTATAGTTAGGCTATATAGAGTACAGGGATAAAACTCAGCTGTGGGCAAAGCATACCCCCCATAACTAAAATGAATTTAATTTATGGTGGGCGAAAGAAGTGGCGTTACAATGTATAGATGATCCTGGTCACCGTTATGCCCAGTTTTAGCACTGCCCGGTGGCTGTAGCTAGAGTTCGTACCACCCTGGGCTTGTCAAGACTTTTACCGCCCCTTCCACAATAAATCTTTGCGGTAGGTCAAAAATGCCACCCCTCTATAAAATGAAAAAAAATTAACCCAGGAGTTATAAGCCTCAACACATCAACTGACATAAACACTGAGATAAAGAACATGGCCACATGGCCATTGGAACCTGGCCACACAGCCATTGGAACCTGGTCACACAGCCATTTGAACGTGGCCACACAGCCATTGGAACCTGGTCACACAGCCATTTGAACGTGGCCACACAGCCATTGGAACCTGGTCACACAGCCATTTGAACGTGGCCACACAGCCATTGGAACCTGGTCACACAGTCATTTGAACGTGGCCACACAGCCATTGGAACCTGGTCACACAGTCATTTGAACGTGGCCACACAGCCATTGGAACCTGGTCACACAGTCATTTGAACGTGGTCACACAGCCATTGGAACCTGGTCACACAGTCATTTGAACGTGGCCACACAGCCATTGGAACCTGGTCACACAGCCATTTGAACGTGGCCACACAGCCATTGGAACCTGGTCACACAGCCATTTGAACGTGGCCACACAGCCATTGGAACCTGGTCACACAGTCATTTGAACGTGGCCACACAGCCATTGGAACCTGGTCACACAGTCATTTGAACGTGGCCACACAGCTATTGGAACCTGGTCAAACAGCCATTTGAACGTGGCCACACAGCCATTTGAACGTGGCCGCACTACGTCTGAACGCGGCTGGCGGTGCGCGCTTGGCGCAGTTTGATCAGAACGACTTTAACTTGTCGCCAAGATGTCGCCACTGAGATCACGTGATCTAATTAGTCACGGTGAAAATGATTAGAAAATTCCAGAGGGGCTTTAGCGGGGAGAAGCTCCTCGTCTTAATTGCATATGGTGGCAATTAAGATCTAAACTTAGCCACTGGAACTCATTATTTGTTCCCGCCCAGCTGCTGTCTGGGTAGGTGTGGCAATATGATGGCTGATGGGTGGGTGGAGCCAGACATATTTACGGGCAGAGATGATGTGAATGCCCATTGACCATTCTATCAGAAACACATTGGTCTGTTTGGTTTGCAGTTTGTTGTGGGTGGGTGGAGCCAGACATATTTACGGGCAGAGATGATGTGAATGCCCATTGACCATTCTATCAGAAACAAATTGGTCTGTTTGGTTTGCAGTTTGTTGTGGGTGTGTGGTTTTGTGGGGCGTTGTTTTGGTGGGGGGGGGTATCTATATATATATATATTTGTACAGTATTAACCGCTGTCTTTCTGTATTTAAAGTTAAGAATAAATTGTATAAAGTGAAAGGCAGCTTGCATTTTAATTCTGGCTTCGGAATGAAGAGGGTTTTTTTTCCCCCGCACAAGGCTTAAGGTCCAGGCAATTCTCGTGTGTCTGGGTACGCGCACAAGGCTTAAGGTCCTGGCTATTCTCGTGTGCATGGGTACGCGCACAAAAAAGAGGGACGGGTCAATCTCGGGTGCCTGGGTGCCCGCACAAGGCTTATGGTCCTGGCTATTCTCGTGTGCATGGGTACGCGCACAAGACGTAGAGACCGGGTCAATCTCGGGTGCCTGGGTGCCCGCACAAGGCTCAAGCTCCTGGCTATTCTCGTGTGCATGGGTACGCGCACAAGACGTAGAGACCGGGTCAATCTCAGGTGCCTGGGTGCCCGCACAAGGCTCAAGCTCCTGGCTATTCTCGTGTGCATGGGTACGCGCACAAGACGTAGAGACCGGGTCAATCTCGGGTGCCTGGGTGCCCGCACAAGGCTTAAGGTCCTGGCTATTCTCGTGTGCATGGGTACGCGCACAAGACGTAGAGACCGGGTCAATCTTGGGTGCCTGGGTGCCCGCACAAGGCTTAAGGTCCTGGCTATTCTCGGCTGGACGATTTTAAACAAAATATATTTTAATCATATAAAACAATTAAATTTCAACTAAAAATGTTGTAATTTTTACAAAAATTAGAAATAAAAATGTACTACCAATCCCCTACGATTGCGAATAAATACGTCACTCGGGTGTCGCAACGGACGCGTAGAGTTGCCAGATACAATAATGAAATATGATGGCATTTCCTATTGAAAAACTCAGAAAAGGAGGACATTTTATTATGATAGGAGGACATTTTGTTTTGACAGGAGGACATTTTGTTTTGAAAGTTAGACATTTTTTTTTAAAGGAGGACATTTCAAAACATTTCATATTTTAAACAAAATTTTCAGAACTTGCTATTTTTAACTTAGGGTCATCTTTGTCTTAAGAGGTAACTTTAAAAAAGCTCCTATCAAGTCATATTCTTGAAATTGTTCTGTGTCAGCATTATCACTTTCACCGAGTCCATTCCACTCCTTGGTCTATTGAGAATCAGTCCGTGGTAAACCGTTATATACAGTTTAACAACATGAATGATAACATCTCTCTTTTGTAATAACTCAATACAATGTACGGTATCTTTATATCTGTACTGATTGCGCTCTTAAATTACCTCCCATCCAAAATATTTAAACTCACACAATTGTTGGATAAATTTTTCCAAAAACTCAACAGATGCTTTACGAACTTGTTGAAATTCCTCACATATAATATGTCCTTCTATTCTTTCCTCGAACCATTGATTTGAAGAACAAGCTGTTTCTCTCTCGAAGGGCAAAAATGTCTTTCATTCTGTTTTGCGCAATCCGTCATATTGATTCTAAGATGTTCAAAATGAACAGTCTGAGTTTCTCTTCTTGCTCTACTGATGGCAAGTTGCTAAGACATATTTCCAGCACAGAGTTCTCTTCTTGCTCTGCTGATGGCAAGTTGCCCAGACATATTTCCAGCACAGAGTTCTCTTCTTGCTCTGCTGATGGCAAGTTGCCCAGACATATTTCCAGCACAGAGTTCTCTTCTTGCTCTGCTGATGGCAAGTTGCCCAGACATATTTCCAGCACTGAGTTCTCTTCTTGCTCTACTGATGGCAAGTTGCTAAGACATATTCCCAGCACAGAGTTCTCTTCTTGCTCTGCTGATGGCAAGCTGCCCAGACATATTTCCAGCACTGAGTTCTCTTCTTGCTCTACTGATGGCAAGTTGCTAAGACATATTCCCAGCACAGAGTTCTCTTCTTGCTCTGCTGATGGCAAGTTGCCCAGACATATTCCCAGCACAGAGTTCTCTTCTTGCTCTACTGATGGCAAGTTGCTAAGACATATTCCCAGCACAGAGTTCTCTTCTTGCTCTACTGCTGCCAGGTTGGCTTGAAATAAAGACAGCGGTGAAAACAATAGTGTTTACGTGTAGCAAAAGGTGAAACCATACTTTTATTTTTACAATGCACAAAAATGTCCAAAAAGTAGGACAATGTAAGCAAAGCCTCTTTTTAACCAAAAAAAGGACAATACCTCCTTTTGAAGGCAATCTGGCAACCCTACAAACGCGTCCCGGCGCGTTCTGACACTCCTCTCTCATTGTCATTGAAACATAGCAACGAATTTATGCGTCTCTGAGTTTTGTTCCGTCAGAGATTCTGTGTGATTTCAGTGAAGATAACGGGATCATTTTTTATTTTTTCCACTTTCAGTCGATGAGTGCTTTGATATGATGCGTCTTATTTCTAAAAACTTTATATTAGCTTCGCGTTTATTCGTGTGCTTATTTAAGGCAAACATTTTCCGACGGCTACAGGAAATTGGCCTGCTCTCCCCGTCATCTTATCGAGCTGAAACTTGGCACATAGACTTGTTGCCAATGGCATTCTTTCACATTTTCAACCCCAACCCCCCCCCCCACCCCCACCCCAACAAAAAATTCAGTTTTAACTGATTTCACTAAATAAAATTTCGGTTACCTGTGCTAAATGAGAAAATTAACACAATTATCGCAAGTGCGTTTGGTGCGTAACATTTTCTTTTCTTTTACAGAAACCGTTGGTGAAATAAATCTACGGTGTACAGCGGGTGGGTCATAAGAATATTAATATAGTTCAGGGGCGTAAAAAAATATGCAGTTGCAAACTGTGGGAAAAAAAAAGGGGGGGGGGGCCTTAATTGGGATTCTTATAAAAGTGCGTTACTTGAATGCATGTCTATTCAAACATTCAGCTCTATGTTACATTTGATCAAGGATTTATACGAAAAGCCTTGGTTTTTAAGGTGTTGTTGTTATTTTGTTGTTCCAATACTTCCTGTATCTAGGACGTGTTGGTCTTGTACACGTTGTTTTGTGCTCATATTAAATCGTAGGTTTTTTATTCGAAAGAGAGCCTTAAAAAAATAATAATGTAATTTAAAATGTTTTAATAATACAATTTATATTAACTGCATTAACTGCACTCAATGCACTATAACTGCACCATTTAAACTGTGTCAAACAAAAAGTTGTAATATTGACATTCAACAGGGCATAATTTTCAAAGAACGAATGTAAACATCACATGACTCCTTACATTTCCTAATAATTTCTCGGGTTCCCGGTTCCTTGGGTCGACGTGTTCCCGGACAGGTGTTTTTAACATTTGTTGACAGCCCTAGATGGGACTGTCAAGACGAACAAGTCCACTGTGCCAGGAGTTGCTACATTTTGTAAGCATCTTTATCATACTGTCTATATGATACTACTATTTATACTACATTTATACTGCTGTCCCGATCACCAGGGCCATGTGAAAGGACATAGTGAGGGGGGCACCCTCATGTGTTCAGAGGGCGTCAAAAGTGTCAATAAGTGTTTTATCTTGTATACCTTTTTGTGGAAGAGGGCGTTTACTTGAGAGCACCTTGCCAGTCACTATCATTGCCAGGACCCTGCCAGTCACTATCATTGCTACCACACTGGCAGTCACTATCATTGCCAGAATCCTGCAAGTCACTATCATTGCCAGGACCATGCCAGACACTATCATTGCTACCACACTGCCAGTCACTATCATTGACAGAATCCTGCCAGTCACTATCATTGTTACCACCCTTCCAGCCACTATCATTGCTACCAACCTGCCAGTCACTATCATTGCCAGGACCCTGCCAGCCATTATCATTGCTACCACCCTGCCAGTTACAAACATTGCTACCATCCTGCGAGTCACTATCATTGCTACCACCCTCCCAGTCACTATCATTGCTACCATCCTGCGAGTCACTATCATTGCTACCATCCTGCGAGTCACTATCATTGCTACCACCCTGCGAGTCACTATCATTGCTACCACCCTGCGAGTCACTATCATTGCTACCATCCTGCGAGTCACTATCATTGCTACCATCCTGTGAATCACTATCATTGCTACCACCCTCCCAGTCACTATCATTGCTACCATCCTGCCAGTCACTATCATTGCTACCATCCTGCGAGTCACTATCATTGCTAACACCCTGCCAGTCACTATCATTGCTACCACCCTGCGAGTCACTATCATTGCTACCATCCTGCGAGTCACTATCATTGCTACCATCCTGTGAGTCACTATCATTGCTACCACCCTGCCAGTCACTATCATTGCCAGAATCCTGCCAGTCACTATCATTGCCAGGACCATGCCAGACACTATCATTGCTACCACACTGCCAGTCAGTATCACTGCTAGGGTCCTTCCAGCCACTATCATTGCTACCACCCTTCCAGCCACTATCATTGCTACCAACCTGCCAGTCACTATCATTCCCAGGACCCTGCCAGCCATTATCATTGCTACCACCCTGCCAGTCACCATCATTGCTATCATCCTGCCAGTCACTATCATTGCTACCACCCTGCCAGTCACTATCATTGCTACCACCCTGTCAGTCACTCTCATTGCTACCACCCTGCCAGCCACTATCATTGCTACCACCCTGCCAGTCACTATCATTGCTACCACCCTGCCAGTCACTATCATTGCTACCACCCTGCCAGTCACTATCATTGCTACCACCCTGCGAGTCACTATCATTGCTACCACCCTGCGAGTCACTATCATTGCTACCATCCTGTGAGTCACTATCATTGCTACCACCCTGCCAGTCACTATCATTGCTACCACCCTGCGAGTCACTATCACCAATGCATGTTTAATTTGATCACAAACACTCCTGCACGACACTTCCCTCCCCTCACCTCTGTGTTAAAACTAAGGCGGAGATTTCAACCGTCTGTCCGCCTACCACTTTCCTCTCCCAAACATCTTTAAAATCTACAACCTACTTGAAATAAAATTGTAAATCTCTATAATTTATAAATAAGCCCGTGACAGTGTCTGAGACTAACAGATTAAAGCTCTCATATAACAACTGTCACAACAATGGCGGTACGCGGTGTTGTCAAGAAAGGGTGACACGGTTACGAGAGAATTTTTTTTAAATCATGACAGTCTGTTGCTATCTCCTATTTGACAAGGCGAGAGTCGAGAGTACGTCTCCCATTTCGTTGTTGACATAAACTGTAGCTTGTGATAAATGACACTCACTATAAGGTGAAATATAAAACACAGGATTGGGGGTGGGGGGTGATAGCCAAATGAAGACGAAACAAAACAACGTACTTTTCGGTTAATTCACATTTTAATCGAACAAATTAAACAGAACAAATACAGAATTTTAAAATAAGGTGCACAATTTGCAAGGAACTTGTCTTATGCGAAAATGCGCTCTTTGATTTGCCTCGTCTTCAGACACCAAAACTATACCATGAGAAGGGCGCTAAAAATGATCAAGAGAGTCCACGGCCACATTATTTTTGCCCCCCCCCCCCTCCATTTTTTTCCACACGAAAAACAAAGCTTCAGTTGGTCGACCATGACGCCCATGCATAAAGGTGGAAAAGTACTGTCTTTTTCGAAACACACACGCACGTCCCTGGTATGAGCCATTGTAATCATTCATCGACAAAGTTGAATTTTTAATGTTAGTCAATGCAGCGGCTCTCAACGTGTGCGTCAAGATCACTTTGGGGATCGAACGACCCTTACACGGAGGTCGGCTAAGACCATCGGAAAATACATGTTAATGAAGTAGCCACGAAAAAGGGTGTTAGGGTTGGGGGTCACCACAACATCAGGAACTGTATTAAAGGGTCGGGGATTTAGGAAGGTTGAGAGCCACTGAGTTAACGTGTCCACTTGAAGTAGTCCAAATAAACCTTTTGCTTTCGTGACGTCGTCCATGTTAATACCGTGAAATTACGCTGCAATTACAAGACTTACCCCCACAGACGTTAGTCACTGCAAGAATTATCCCCCAAAGATTTAGTCACTGCAAGAATTACCCCCACAGACGTTAGTCACTGCAAGAATTACCCCCCAAAGATTTAGTCACTGCAAGAACTACCACCACAGGTGTTAGTCACTGCAAGTATTATCCCCACAGACGTTAGTCACTAGCTTATGAACAATATTAGTGATGTCTGGTGTTCTTTAAATGTCCAGTTAGAACAGTGGTCACCAACCCGGCCCACATGCGACCCGCCTCTTAAAACGAACGTATTACATGATTCAATTAACGATCATTCTCATTCCGATTTCCGCTTCTACTTGTGCCACCTTTGTCGATCAAAGTGGCGAAGACGTGCACGCACAACAGAGTACATAAATAGATTTAATGTTTATATTTCGACTTAGAACTTTACAATTTATTAATGTGAGGTGGCGCAAGTAGAAGTATTATCCTCTGAGATTTATGTGCATTAAGAATAAATAAATTTTTGTGTAAATCATTTATTTGTTAGTTTGATATGTTTTTGTTTTTTTTTTAATTTATTTGTTCAAATATCATACGGCCCACAAAGAGTTGACTCGCGATCAAGGTGGCCCGTGAAGCCATTTGGGTGGGCCACACCTCCGTTAGGCGGACCAAGCCAGTGATTTTAAACTATAGGTCATAGCCATTATGTGAAGCTATTCGGATTTTTTTTTAAGTAAAGAAAAACAAAAACACACAAACACACATACAAACCGCCAATTTTTCTGATTTATATGGCCTCAAATATGTAAATATGCCTGACTGAGTTCACAAAGATACCACACGATCGACAACTCTAATGGCTTGGTGACATGAATATACTCGGGGGGTGGGGGGGTGTTTGAGCGTGTGGAGGCTCGGGTGTGTGTGTGTAGGCCCGGAGGTGTGTGGCGAGACCCGGAGGCGCGCGCGTGTGTGTGTAAGCCCGGAGGTGAGCGCGTGGAGGCCCGGGGCGGGGCCAATGACGAGGGCATGATTACACCCATAGGAGTTGAGCTCAGGCGCCGGCCATCGGTATCTGTCTAACGTGGAAGCTTTGATTGAATACTGGTCTTTTTATAGCAGAAATCAAGGGAGCCTATGCCCGGGATATTATGTTGATGCTATTCGCCTTTGTGGAGCGTGGGAAGGGGTAAGATGCGGGTTGGTTGGGGGGGGGGGGGGGTTTAGGTTTTTCCGGGGGTAAAAATTAAATAAATTGGGGGGGGGGAGGGGGTAGGGGGGGGGTTGGTGGGGGGGGGGGGGGATTTAGATTTTTCCGTGGCTAAAAATTAAATCTATTTGCAACACACAAGAGCTCGCACGACTCTATTCTCAATTAGTCATCAATCAATGTCCATGTTTTATTCTCTACACTACACACTCACAAAGCATTACTTCCTTTCCTCAAAACCTTTCGCACTGCCATTCTTATTCTTGTAGACATTGGCGTTACAAGAGGGGTGCATCGGGTGTGGACCGCACCGGGTGACACCCTCGCACCGGGTGACACCCTCGCACCGGGTGACACCCTCGCACCGGGTGACAGCCTCGCACAGGGTGACACCCAATATAAATAATGCAGATTTAACAAGAGTTCGCTACAGTCAGTTTCATAACACACATCAGTTAAATATGAGAGCAGAGTTCCACCAGAATAGGGTGCCACCATAGCAGTGATTAGCAAAGTGACGTCAGCACACGGCGTCACCAGAGCAGGATGCCACCAGAACATAGTGCCGCCAAAAAACATGGTGCCACAAGATCAGAGTGTAACCAGACAGAGCAGGGTGCCAGCAGAGCGGGGTGCCAGCAGAGTAGCCTGCCAACAGAACTAAAGGGGACCACCAGAGCAGGGTGCCACAAGATCAGGGTGTAACCAGACAGAGCAGGGTGCCAGCAGAGTAGCCTGCCAACAGAACTAAAGGGGACCACCAGAACAGGGTGCAACTAGAACAGTGTCAGTGTGCGATCCGAGCCGGCTGCCATTAAAAGGGGACCACCAGAGCAGGGTGCCACAAGATCAGGGTGTAACCAGACAGAGCAGGGTGCCAGCAGAGCGGGGTGCCAGCAGAGTAGCCTGCCAACAGAACTAAAGGGGACCACCAGAGCAGGGTGCCACAAAATCAGGGTGTAACCAGACAGAGCAGGGTGCCAGCAGAGTAGCCTGCCAACAGAACTAAAGGGGACCACCAGAACAGGGTGCAACTAGAACAGTGTCAGTGTGCGATCCGAGCCGGCTGCCATTCGATCATGGTGCAACCGGAACAGGGAGTCATCCAAACATGGTCCATCAGAACAGAGTGTCACAAAAACAGGGTGTCACCGGACAGAGCTGGGTGGTCTCGTCAAAGTTATTGCAAACATATCGGGGTGCCAAAGGAGCAAGATGCCACCAGAGCAAGATGCTTCAAGAGCCAGATGCCACCAGAGCCAGATGCCACCAGAGCAAGATGCTTCAAGAGCCAGATGCCACCAGAGCCAGATGCCACCAGAGCCAGATGCCACCAGAGCAAGATGCTACAAGAGCCAGATGCCACCAGAGAGCAGGCAGACTCGCAGGGGATTCGTGGGGGGGGGGGGGGGGGGTCTAGAGGGGATGAATAAAATGGTAGCAGGGCTTTCAAGAGACGCCGTACTCAATGTCCAAAAAGAAAACAATAGGGCAATAATTAAGTGTATTGGTCGTTTTTATTCTGACTCCCTATCAGACCAAGAGGAATCATACAGTAGCAAATAATGGTATCTGAGGCTGTTACTGTTGGTGACTGAAGAAGAGTTACTGGTGTCCATTGGCAGACTGAACCCATTCTATTCTCACATGAGTATTAACTGCGTACCGATGACCTTTATACCAGGGAACCATTTTTAAACTTGTATTTCATCCTTGTATAGGCTTACTAAATGCTTACTAAAAGCATTAGCGCTCTATTTCAATCACCCAAAAGATCATTAGACACCAAAGAGCATAACAAGTAAACAACCCTTAACAACTCAGTTTTTCCTATCAATCCTTTTATGTGCATTTTGAGTACGGTAATTTAATTTATTTTTTATTTGTGTTCCCATGACCCACCCGCTTTTACACGTCAGATTTATTTCAGCAACTATTTCATACAAACAAAAGAAAATATCTCACACCAAAGGCACTTCTTACGAATCACATTTAGCGCAGTTATTGGGAATTTTATCTCATGAAATCAGTGACATCTTATTTCCTGCTTCTTCCACTTGAAAAACGGGACTAAATTACTTGGGGGGTATGGGTTTGTGGTTGAAAATTTGAAAGAATGTGCTGTCATCGGCAACGAGTCTATGTGCCAAGTTTCCGTTCGATAGGTTGGCGGGAAGTGAGTCTATTCACCGTCCGAAGATTTTGCCCTAAATACGCAAAAGCGAGGTTGGTATAAAGGATTTCAAAATAAGACTAACACTGATTTTCTTTGCAGACACTAGCAGTAAAGAAACCTGACATCACACGTTTCAATTGCTCCACCTTGTTCTTTCTTATAGAGTCCTGGAAATGTTTCAAACCTTATCTTGTGCATTCTGCAGTGTTGGAACTAAACCCATCAGAACAGGATAACTGGTCTTGTATTATTTAACAATTTAGTAAAAGAAAAAGTATAACTGTAAAAGTAAAGAAAAAAAACAAAACACTTTAAGCAAAGGAAAATATTTATGTTTCAAATTATATCACATACAACTTGATTTCATTATTTTAAAAATTATATCACATACAAACCAAAGTAAGAGTTTACACAACATTCTGGCAGGTCACAAAGTCCTTGGTGTGGCACTTGAATAACTCCATTGATGTTTCTGTCATGGTAGACTGTGCCAGTGATACTAAGGATATGGGCACAGTTAAAACATACACAGTTCAATCATTGATTTAACATACAGTGTATTGATCTTACTGTGTTAGTTTTCAACAGTATACATTTAGGCTGTACACTACCATTTGTCAACAGTATACATATAGGCTGTACACTACCATTTGTCAACAGTATACATATAGGCTGTACACTACCATTTGTCAACAGTATACATTTAGGCTGTACACTACCATTTGTCAACAGTATACATATAGGCTGTACACTACCATTGGTCAACAGTATACATATAGGCTGTGCACTACCATTGGTCAACAGTATACATATAGGCTGTGCACTACCATTGATCAACAGTATACCGTACATATGGGCTGTACATTACCACAGAATGATAATATGAAGAAATGATGTATTCACATTTGTTCAGGCTGAATTCCTCTCTAATGTTATATTTATTATGTGATATGCTTTCAACATTTCACAATGGAGTCCAAAGAAGCGCCCATCTTTTCACAATTAAACAAGAGTGTGGAAACTGCAAATATTCCATGAGTGTGGTCTATGAATCTGATTCAATGCAAAAGAAATTCAAGGGAAGTTCTCCATTCTAGATTTTTAAACAATAAATAGACTGAAGAATATTGCTGTGAAATCTCAATGTACCCGCCATTGTTTCACTATTCTGGGCTGAGACAAGTAAATGACTACAATTTCAACAAAAATTACTTTAACTTTATGACAACGTTGCTATAGTGGCTACCAGTTAAACAACAAAATTGGAGACTTTAAAAATGGGACATGCTAAGCCAAAGTGACTACATTTCCAAGCACATGATGAGGAAAATTTAATCATATACCACAGTGCATCAAAAATGTGATTTTTTACACTAGAGATATTACCCCCACCCCCACCCAAACCCACCACACAAAAAAAGACATTGGCAATGGTGAACTTCCCTTTCACTTGCCAAAACATGCATTCAAGTAAAGTGCTTTATAAGAATCCCAATTAGTGACAACTTTGGGGATTCAATTTAGCCCACCGATTTAAACCAGCTTTACAGCCATACATACACAGAGAATTATGATTTGTGACATTTGTCAAATTTGATTTTTTTTCTTCAATAAATTGAACAAATTGCTTTTCACCCCCTGGTTGACATAAAAAGTGTGACTTTCTATACAGCTCAAATGATATTAAGAATTTTCAGACATTAACAAAGTTGCAGTCCATTCTTTGTGAGCTCATACAATTTTTAATAGAGAAAGCCTAATTTTACGTTCTTCTGCTAATGAACTAATGTATTTTTATCACCCTGTCAAGCATTAAGAATTCATGAACCCCCAACCATGGGAAGAAGCTAAAAATAGCATCAAATTTGACAGTTTAAGTATAATTTATTCTCACAGCGGTTTTTATCTCCTGCTGGGAAACACACGACAACAGAACCTGATTCTCTTCTATGACAAGTTTACATTGCTGTAGTGGTAGCAACAAGCAAACCATTGAATTCATAATTCAATGAAATATTCATGATTTTGAACAGCCAGTTAAGTTTTTAAACATGTGACTGGTTATTTGGATGACTATCATCTTAATGCAAGGGTATTCAAATATTGTTTTCTTACACAACAGTTACATTTTAAAAGTTATCTTCATTCAGGATTATTTTAAAAAATGTGGCTGTCTTTCTTCAAGCTCAATTTTCTTTAAATCTTTTATTACACCAAATTTTAGAGCAAATTTCAACTCAAATTGTCTTTGTATTGTAGGTCTTAAATGGAGTAAAAGCACTTTTGTATATAAATTTCATCAAAAAATTTTTGAATTCATTATTATCTCTTAAAATGAAGTGATTTATCTAAGAAAACAACAAAATGAACAATGATCAACTATGGCACATGTTGGTCTCATAAATATTTTTGGGTTGCTCATTCTTTAACTGCCCGGCACAAACACTTTGGCCATTGCAGTAATTTTTAGTTAATTGTAACAAATTGTTTTACACCATATAACAGAGCATTTCATTATTAATCAAACAGTTTGACATATAAACATATAAAGTTTTAAACAACAAATTAAACTCCAACTCAATGAAAGTCATAACTGCATGGGAACATGGCATCATCATCATAACAGTATGGGAACATGACATGGTCATCATAACTGCATGGGAACATGACATCATCATCATCATCATAACAGTATGGGAACATGACATGGTCAACATAACTGCATGGGAACATGACATCATCATCATCATCATAACAGTATGGGAACATGACATGGTCATCATAACTGCATGGGAACATGACATCATCATCATCATCATAACAGTATGGGAACATGACATGGTCATCATAACTGCATGGGAACATGACATCATCATCATCATAACAGTATGGGAACATGACATCATCATTGTTAGGAAAATAAAATTAGACATACAAATTTTAATTTGACAAGGTATATGGTGAAGGCATTATAATTTTAAGTCAAATAATTTAAATATTTGGATGATTTGTCAACACATATACATATTCTAATGTTGATCTATTGTGCTTCAAGAGGGATAACGCTCCACGAGCATTGCATGACCCTGAAAAAGAAATTTAAAATCAACATTAGTGGGAATTTGTGTTACAAATATAATGTACGTTTACTCAATCGTTCATTGCCTCAACAAAAACATTTTTTCTATTCTATAGCGTCACTCTGTCTTTACAGGTTGGTCCCATTTTTTTTAGAAAATTAGTTTTTTGTTTTTGTAAGATCTAGGGCAGGGGAGTCCAATCCAAATAGCTCCAGGGGCCAATTTGATCACAAGTCAACTCTTCGCGGGCCGCATGCCATTAAAATTAATTAAGAAAATAATTACCTAATAAATGATGGACATAATTATTTATTTATTTTTAGTGCATATAAGTGCTGCCGTTAACTGAATATAAAAAAATTATGTGTATATTTAAATCAAAATATAACTCTTTACTAAATGTATATACAGTGCATTATAGAATATAAACATGTCCCCATAATCCCCTATTTGATTGACTAAGGTGGGGTGGGGGAGCGGAAATGGAGCACGCCCACCAAAGTCTCCCTAGCAAATGTGAGGAAGGGGACTGGGGACGGGTCTGAGACCATTAATTTGTTTGAATATTTCCAATTGCACTGATGCATGGTTTGTACTAAGACTCCTCCTTTAGTTTGCCATTTTGGCTCTGTTCAGCATTACAAGCTCAGGCTTTTCTACAAGTTTTTTCCTGAACCTATGAATTTCTTTAAGCCATAACCCATAAAATTAAGCAAGCCCGTTTTATCATACAGTGGAGGGAAGACTTGACTTTTCAGGGATCTGTACCCAAGACTAAAAATTTGACTTACATGGCCTCCAGCAGCACAGGCTGCAATAAGAGCATACTGGCCGCCTTCATGAATAAGTCTGTTGGCTGCTGTGGTGGCAAGACGAACTCCTGTGGCTCCAAATGGATGGCCCAGAGACAAGGATCCTCCCCAAGTGTTGACTTTCTCTAAAGGTGGAGCTCCAAACTAGGGAAACATGTACAAGCCTCTATTTACAGAATGTACAGAACAAGTCACAACCAGACTGAAGACAATATTGCCTTTTTTGGATTCAATCATGAACGAAAAAAAACAAAAAATTTTAAACCTGCTAACACCAATTATACCTTGGATTGCAGTCCCATGTATTTCTGGGCAAAGAAATCAGAATCTAAGGCTTTAAAGTTGGCAAGAATCTGACCCTGAAAAACAAAGGAGGGGAGATTACTGGCAGCAAGTGGCTAGTGTGTGTGATAGAAACAAGTGACTTTTCACTACTAGCAGCAGGAAAGACAAATTAAATAAAGTATGGAGAGAAATCATGGGAGACAAGACATGGGGCAGAATACAATCATGCTAAGGAAATTTTTGTCAAAACCTTGCTGAAGGAGAATATAATTAATTTTATGGTAAAGTTATCATATAATTATACTCAATGATAATCCGTCTTTTAAAAAAATATTTCAGGCCTGGTAAGGGGAATAAGTGGGGTGGTTGGCTTATGAGCGGGTCATAGGAGAATATTTTATTGATTCAATTATATAAAACAATAGAGACAAAGGTAATTAAAGGAAGTCAACATAAAGCAGTCTGCAAAATTGGGTCACAAGTTTTGTCCTCATTTTGCCACTGCTGTGAACTCAATGTTATCAGCATGTTTAGAATACATAAGAAATCACTGGATTCTTATTTTAAAATTAGGGATTTCACTTTAAGGAATATTCTATAATAATTGATGGACTGCACTCAAGCTGTGCAAATGAATGAAAAGAAAGAACAAGGGATGTTAAACTTGAATTAATACTTGTCTTTGTTCTATTTGTCTTGTATGCTGAAAAAAGCTCTAGGCCGAAAAGTAAAAACCTTTTGTCCTGTCTATTAATTAAAGTTTAACATACCTTGTTCTTACATTTCAAGGAATATTCTATGTTCAGGTAACAAGAACAATTATTGTGGTAAAACTTACAGCGAACGCCTCATGAATCTCAAATACATCAATGTCTCTCAGGGTGAGGCCAGCTTTTTTCAATATTCTTGGAGTGGCATATGCAGGGCTGAAAGGATAACATTGTCATATGAATGACATTGTCATATGAATGACATTGTCATATGGAGAAACTCAATTTAAGTAAGTTTAAAATGCACAAGCAGGGGGGCGTGTGTTGTGTGTCAAAGAAACTAAATGAAGACAAAATAATGTAAGATGAGATTTGAGAGGAGGAGGAGGGGGGGGGGGGGGGGGGGGGGGGTGGGTGTATGTGTGTTGTGTGTGTGTGTCTTGGAAGAGGCATTTACAATTACTAAGGACATAAAATAGTTAATTTTTTAAAAGACAAACATTCTTTTGTGTGAGCAAATCCAGGGAGCACACATTTAATTTTTGTTATAAAAATGAATCGTTATTTCAAAGGAATGAGCAAAGTTTTTGAACCATTTATCTATATAAAAACTAATAAGTAAGAAAATGATAAAAAATGTACCCTAGCAGAAGCTGGTCTTTGGGATCTTGGGCAACGTATAGAAAATCCCTGAGGTAAGCCTTTGGTTTGTACCCCAGCTGGAGGGCTTTCTCTTCAGACATGATCAGACAAGCAGATGCACCATCGGTCTGTACAAATATATAGACAGTTTAAATTTGTTATTTGAATAAATTCTTTATTGTAGTATTTTATTTTTGAAGCTATATCACAAGACTATTAAAATAATGTGACAAAAGCTTGATCACAGTTCCTGACAATGCAGTGAGAGTAAAATGAAACAATTTGAACATTTGTCCTACCAAAAATGAAGCATTCGCAGCTGTCACAGTCCCATGAGGCTTAATGAAGGCTGGCTTCAGCTTGCTCAACTGTTCAATAGTTGACACACGAATGCCATTATCCTTGGTTACAACCTCATTTACACCTGCAAACAGATACAAAGAATTTTCTCTTAAAATTAAGGTGTTCTTTAAACACCAGTAACACAATCTAACCTACTGATCAGTGTACATAAGAACTGTAAAAAAACACATTGACTGTGGTTACGTTTTTATTGCCAATACTTTTTGAGGTTATCTTTGAAACTTTATAAAGCTTACATATCCCTTGGATTTTGTTTCTTTTATGCCTCGGATTACTGCAGTCTATCCTCCATCCCATCTATACTGATTTAATATTCTATTCTATTGCTGCCCACAGATACTACTTACCAGCTAAGTGCTATTTCTTATTTTTATACCATTTTTTCTGTTGTTTTGTTCGCTGACGAAGGCTTTATGCCGACACGTGCCCTGTTTTGTTGCGTTTATTTTTTCAGGTTTAACCCTACTCTGTTTTACTCATTTTATTTTGTACTAACCTGATTGCAGTCTCTCCCCTTATTACCCTTATACTGATTTAAGAGATACTGAGTCCCTAAACAAGCTGTTGGAATAAATTTAACTGACTGCTTTATGTCACAAGGAAATAAATATACTGTGATATACAAGGTCCATTTCTCACCTGGAACTTTATAATCTAATCTATCAGTGAGGAGGTTTTTGTCTGTGGCGTCTTGTGCCAGTTTGTGAGATCTCACGGCAAATTCATCCTGAAAACATAAAACATAAAGGAGGCTAAATTCCATCTGAAGACCAAAATGATGAACAGAGCCTACCCTGTCATGGAAGATATACAGATATCTGAGCAGGGTGTGCTTGCCCTTCTCAAAACCATTAACCCCTGCAAAGCATGTGATCTTGACAACATCAAACCATGAGCGCTCAAAGAATTAGCCAAAGAAATTGCTCCTGCCCTGACAATCCTCTTCCAATCGTAGCTGTGCACAGGAAATGTTCCAGCAGACTGCAGATCAGCACATGTCACTCCAATCTACAAGAAAGGGGAGCATTCTGACCCTGCCAACTATCGCCCGATATCCCTCACTAGCGTCGTCTGCAAACTGTTAGAGCACATAATCGTAAGCACAGTCATGAAGCATCTTGAAAGCTAAAATATACTCAATGACTGTCAACATGGCTTCCGAATCAATAGATCATGTGAGACCTAGCTCCTTGAATTTGTAGAATACTTGATGACCAATCTGGAGAACCACAAGCAAACTGACGTGTTGGTGATGGACTTCGCAAAGGCATTTGACCGTGTCAATCATAGTTTGCTTCTACACAAACTCCAGATTATGGGATCCAAGGCACCACTAAAACACGGATCTATAGCTTCCTCAGCCACCGATGCCAAGCAGTAGTGGTGGACGGTACAAGCTCCTCCTTTGTGAATGTGAAGTCAGGGGTCCCCCAGGGATCAGTGTTAGGCCCCTGTTTGTTCCTCGCATACATAAATGACCTACCCGAGAAACTGACATCCCAAGCAAGACTGTTTGCAGATGACACAGCGGTGTATAGGACGATCGCCAACAGATCTGACCAGGACCAGCTACAACAAGATCTCAATCGGTTAGCTGAGTGGAGATGAGCTGGGACATGGAATTTCCCCCTGCCAAGTGCCAGACACTATCAGTCTCTAGAAGTTGTACTCCTCTATACTACCAATACAAACTGCATGGCCATATACTTGAGACAGTTTCCTCAGTAAAGTACCTGGGTGTTACCATTCAAAGAGAGGTCCGCTGGGACGAGCATATTAACAATGTATGTAACCAAGCAAACAAGACCCTGGGGTTCTTAAAGCATAACCTGAAGATTGGCAACTCCTGTGTAAAAGAAAGAGCATATAAAGCCTTTGTCCGTCCGATTTTAGATTATGCATCTTCAGTCTGGGACCCATTTACCCAGAAGACCCTTGACAGGTTGGAGGCGGTCCAGCGACGGGCGGCTTGCTTTGTCCTGAACCGATACAGGAATACCTCTAGTGTTGGCAGTATGCTGGAAACTCTAGGCTGGTCGCCATTGGAGGAACGACGACGACAATCCAGGCTCTCCATGATGTACAAAATAAATAATGGGCTGGTCCAATTTTCCAGTTTTAAACAGAAACTCGTCCCTCTCCCCCATAGACAGCGACAAGGCCATGACAGGCAATTCCGGCTCATACCTGCAAGAAACCAGTATAGGAATTGCTCATTCCTGCCCAAGACAATCAGGGACTGGAACAAGCTTTCAAAAGAAACAGTTGAGGCGACAACACTAATCACATTTGCGTCTATTGCCTCAAGCCTTCCAACCCCCATTGCATGATTCCTTCACAAAGTAGCACATGTAATCATTGAAATATCCTCATCAGCACCAGGCACAGAAACTTTGCAAATCCCCTCTACATGCATAGGAGCCAAAATGATCAATAAATTGATCGTCGGCCCTTAATATATAGAAGAAGAAGAGGATATAAGTGTTATAATTTGTAGTGGTCATGGATGTTGATCGCAGTCAGTAGAAAAGAAAGAATTTCCAGGGTAAAAGTGCTATAATTTACACCCATTATGGATACTGATCACAGTTAATAGAGAGAGAAATAGTTCCAAGGCTAAAAGTGTTACATTTTTTGGCCATAATTTTAACTGATATCAGATAATAAAGAGTTGGAAATAGTTCCAAAAGCTTACAAATTTGATTCCAAACCCACCTGCTCCCGTCGAGTCACTCCGAAAGCAGCAGCTAATCTGTCCCCAGAATGTCCCATAGTTTCATTTGTGGAGAACTCCGCAACAGCTGGCAGCTCTGGGTTCCACACGGCTGGCTTGAGAACCTGAGCCAAAAGGCTAAGCTTGGCCGAAATTGTTTTGGCTTTCTGTGATGCCAACAGGATCTTCCGCATCTGTCTGCTGTGTCTGATTGGCACATCTGACATGAACTCCACTCCACCAGCTATGACTATATCACATTCTCCAGAAGCTATCAAACCCATACCTGAAATAAATAACAAAGTATGAGTTGCTGATTCTACTCTGAGACGGCAACTCATCTAAGAGAAGGCAAACTTTGGCTTCAAACCAGAGCCAGAATTATCAATAAACTGATTGTGGGTCCTCAAATTGATGAGAACAAAAAATATATTGATTTGAATAAATTGATTTTAATCCATCACTTTATATTTCTATAATTTATTAATTTTAATTCATTGATAATAGTAAGACTAGTTATCAAATGAGAGACGAAAAAAATTGAAAACATTAACAATTTTTTAAACAGGATTTAATGATTAATTGTACCAGTAAAAGAGTAAAACAATAAATAAAATATTTAGCTATACCATATTACTAATGCATTTTTTTAACCCTTTTTTATGTGTGTAAAATGATTTAATTTACAAAGCCCAGTTAATTATGACATAATCCAAAAGGATATGCAGTACCAAAATATAAAATGGTACAAAAATAACAACTTTGACAAATACCACAAAGATTTATCAAAACCTCTTCTTGTCCATTTCATTTTTCTACACATTATTTTTCCCATTTTCAAAATTTTTTCAGCACCATGCTTATTTTGTTGTTTATCATCCTGCAACAAGCTACTTTACACCTTCTGCATTAAAAAAAAAGAAACTGAAATACTAAATACTAAAAATGGCTGAGTTGGAAGAATAATTTGTGTGAACTGGTAATATCAAAACTCTACCTGATGTTATCGCTTGGTTGGATGAAATGCACGCTTGCGTTACTGTGTGTGCTGGGATCCTATCTGAGAAACCAGCCTCTAAAGCTGCCTGAAGAAAGAAGCAAAACTGTCATGTTTAAATTTATTACTATGCTGTATGTTAAGATTTTATACATCTGAATGCCAATAAATCCCTTTTGAAGATATAAATTTGCGAGTATTAGCTTTATAATTAATTTACATGATAGTGATAAACTCCAAGTTTAAAATAATTAATTTTTTTAAATAAAATTTTAAGTTGAAAAAGAACCTCTCTGGCTATGTTGCTTGTTTTGACTTCCTGGATTACTGTTCCCATAATTATGTATTCCACAGCATCTGTTAAGTAAAGTTTTATTTTTGAGACATCTTCTATCATTTAAAGAGATAGTGACATGACATAACTGCAAGATTAGTACTTCTCTTTTTCAGGATGAAACTGATAGAAATATTTTAACCGTTGTATTATTATTATAGATGATAATTTTGTATACATGTTTAAACTTACCTGTAGCAATATTTGTCCTTTTTACCAAGCCTCTGAAAAAAAGTACTTTCTTTAATAACATCATACAAAAATGTTCACTTAAGAATTTTTATGTAATTAATTATCATTTCTGACCCCCTTTTAATATTCATGTGTAAAGGTTACCTTAGAGCATGACAAGCCAAGTCATGTGCCATTAAATTTTTATATGAAGTCCCCGAAAGCAGGAAAGGCGTCCTGACTCCTTCAACCAAAACAATGTTTTTAACATTTGGTTTGCCCAATGTCTTTCTACTCTCTGTGCAAATGAATTAGGAGAAAATAATAAACTGATACTTAATGAAATATTGCATGCAGATACATTTACTTGCTATGGACAAAAACTAGAGGTTTGATTTTTCAAAGTTAAAATTCAAGGTAAGCTACTCAGAAGGTGTCACAAATTAAATATAATGTTTCCTGAATAATTAAAGCATTTAATATTTTCTTATTAATGAGTTTTACTCTACAAAATTAAGTTAAAGAGAGATAAACATAAAGAATGCAAAGCTGGTTAAAGATGAATTTATTAGCCAATAAGTGAAACACATTGTAACCTTAGCAAAATCCTTACTACACACAACAGCAATCACAATGAGTTGCCTAAATTTTTCTACAGTGAGCTTCAATTTTATTTATACCTGGTAGTTTAAAATTTCCTTTTTTTCCTTTAAGTTACCTAAGTTATTAAAGAATATGTAGGTTCTTACTTGCTTGGGCTTGAGCATTGTTGTAGGGTGTTGTGCTTACACAGCGCAACCCAGCTGAAACAAACATTAAGTATGTGATGTCAATTATAATTAACTATAAATGCAGGATATTGAACAAAACAAGCCATTCCCGTGCTCATCCCCTTTTGATGGAAGTGAACACAAGGGCACATCCGATGTATCCATCATCGCTCTAATTTGGTGGGCATCAATACACCAGCGAGAGTGATTAAAGAAAACAAATAAATTCAGATTTTCGGCACCATATCACCATTTTGAATTAATCTAATACTCACTTACTAGTGATCCTTTATTTCCCTGCATTTCTAGTCTCAATTTTTGCCGTTTTAAATTTTACATTAAAAAATACTTTAATTCTCTTACTTTGATAGTACACACAACAGGATAATGTGGGATGGACGTTTTAGTTTTGAATAACTCAACTTCAAACATTAACATAGAATGCTTACTGTTCTAAACATTAAGCTATACTGGCTTTATTGAGATCTTCGAATACATAAGTTTTATTTTTAATTTAAACGTATCAATTGTTTATTGTTTTGCATTGTATACTGAAGAAAGCATCTAGGCAAAAATCTGTTTTATTGCCTTGTCTCTTATTTTCAAGCCTTAACATATTTTATTTCACTATTTATTTACTTAACATGACTTGAACGCACTACGTCATATATTAACTACAAAAAACAGGCATTCTGGCCTCATTGTCTTCCTATATTTGTTGGGCTCAGATATCCACCATTGATTTCTTCATTGACAGAAATACTCATATGGAGGAAAAAATACCAACTTATTGAGGAGGATGTGAATGTGATACTCGTAATACCAACCACTCTACCATTCTTACAACATTCTTTTTTATTTAAATTTTTTCAACCATTTCTGTGGTCGAATGATAATCCAGAGTTGTGTGAGTTGTAAGGAGCCTTAACTAATTAAATATTTGTTGTTGTTTTTGAGAGCTCTATAGCATTTATGACTTATATGCCAATACTTTCTACCAACAAAAATAAGTGGACAAAATATGATATTGAAATCATAAATAATAAAGTAATTTAATGTGATTCTGTGGCTTAATTTAATGTAATCAAACAAATTTAGTAACTTAGTTAGTTATTAAATTTGTTACAAAGTAAATTAAGTAATACTGACTACAGACTACTGAGTAAATAGTGAAGGCCTATTTTTAAAATGTATTTTAATTTAAAATATGATTCCAAACCTTGCAAATTTAAAACATTTCAATTTTCTTTTAAAGAGGAATAAATTACTAACTTATGCTATTTGAGGAAATTTTAGGGTTTGGTTGGCACTACTTTTAAAGTAAGTATAATATAACTTATACTTATAAAAATGTAACAAAAGTAAAGTATTTTACTTTTAATTTTAACAAGTAAAAGTAAAACCTAGTAAGCCCTAGGTAAAATAATTATCTTTTACTTTTATTATATGCCTAAGCTTCAGTGAAAATTAGTCATTCAGTTAAGTACTTAGTAAATAGTAAATAAAAATGACATCTTTTAAATTTTAATTTTTAATTCAAAATTTTGGCCAAAATTCTTTAAAATTAAAATAGTGTAGTGATAATAATTTAATTCAATAATACAGTTACAGGCTCACAATATGATGAATATCACATTATATTTTTATGGGGTTTTTAACTTGTAAGACGTTAATTAATTTATATGAACCATTTCAATTAAATTCTCAAAATGCAATTTATACACTTACAAACACAACTATACAACGCCTTTCTTTGGATGAGAGCAGCCATAATTTTTGTGAATGATCTCTGTACTTTGACCTGAACCTTAGGCCTCTGGAAAACATACAGTGATTGCCTTTTTTAATTCAGAGTTGGTTCCCTTTGAAAAGTCAGTTTTTTTATAATATTGATATGATGTATTGATACTAGAAATTACCCGTACGTCTACAATAAATAAATATTTTAGTAAATATATGTGACATGCAATGTTCCCTCTAAGGTTTGTTGGTTCGTGTGCAAAATCATACAGGTGTGTGCAAATTTTTACAGCATCAATTTTTTTGTGTGCAAAATTTTACAACCCACAAACACAAACACACACTTACATGGAAATTTGCTGCGCGGATACTCAAAACTGCTGCGCGGCCGCGCAGCTTAAAGGGAATATTGGTGACAAGGGGGCGTCCATTTATTACGTCCATAATTTTTTAGCAATTTTGGAGCCCCTCCCCCCCTTGTCAACTACTGACAAACTTTCAGAGCCCCCCCCCCCCCCCCCCCCCCCCCCCCCCCCCCCCCCTCCCTCTT
>CAXITT010000267.1:999134-1014808 GCA_964033795.1 Lymnaea stagnalis
GAACAAACAGATGAAACAATTAAAATTAGAAACCAAACTTTTGAAAAAGTAAATCAATTTAAATACCTAGGATCCTTGTTAAATGAAAGAAACGAATTACTAACAGAAATAAAAGAAAGAATATCAGCCAGAAACAGGGCATACTTCAGTAGTCAGAAAATACTCAAAAGTAAAAACATTACAAGAGAAACAAAGAAAACTATTTATAAAACTGTGATCAGACCAGTTGTAACATATGCAAGTGAAACTTGGACGCTAACAAAAACAGCAGAAAACCTATTAAACACATGGGAGAGGAAAGTTCTCAGGAAAATATATGGGCCATCAAAGGATGAATATAAATGGAGAATACGAACCAACCAGGAGTTATACAGTCTATATCAGGATCCCACAATAGTGGCAGAAATAAAAAGAGGCAGGCTACGCTGGGCAGGACACCTAGAGAGAATGCTAAATGACAGAGGAACGAAGAGGGTGCATCACCAATACCCCAGAGGAAAAAGGCTCAAGGCAGACCTAGGCTTAGGTGGATAGATGATGTAGAAAAATATCTACAGCAGCTGAAAGTCCAAGCATGGAAAAGAAAGGCATTAGTTAGGTCTGAGTGGAAGGAAGTGGTGAGGCAGGCCAAAGCCCTACATGGGCTGTAGCGCCATAGGGATGGATAGTACAGTACTGGGTATGGTGACACAATTCTGTTAATTTATTATATGAGTGAGCCTATGCTATAATACCTTTTTTTTGTGTCTCTTGAATGTGTAACTTCAACTTTGAGGATACCAAATTTTCTCACTTTGTCTATGATTCATGACCATACTGCTATGTACTGTTATCAGTATGGAGAAATTAATCTCTTATTTAAGTATATGGCTCGTTCTATAACAGTACACAACAAAAGAAAATACCTTATGACAAATACAATAACAAAGAATACGATACTCAAACCAGGGCTGATTACATTTAATAATTTTATTATGTTAATTATAAATTACAAAATCAGAAATAAATCAAATTAAAGCTATTGACTTACAGTATAATGATTGGCTTGTACCGGTACAATGTTGAAGGAGATACAATGTTGTAAAAAGGTACAATGATAAAAATAAATCTACACACACACGGTAAACAAATCCCTCATCTCGTAGCAAAGCAGAAATAGCACATGCTCAAAATAACTCTGGTCTCATCTGCCGCTTAATCTCTTGGCATTTATACAGCCTGTTTCATAGATACTTCTAGAACCTGGACTTACACATTGTAATCATGGCATTGCGCCTCAACCAATGTGGTAGATTCTAAAGGATTCTAATAATAATACAGTCCATAGATTTTAGTTAGTTGTAACCTAGGTCAAGTGAGACTATATTAATCAGCCACATTCTAATAATAGCGCTGCCGAACTTGGGGTTAGCTTAAGTTCATTCACCAGGAAAGATGAATGAAAGTAAACAAGATGCCTATAACAATACTATATCTGACATAGTCATGTACTATTACTATTATCTGTGTATTTTTCTTCCATAAGGTCCCCACTTATTCAAGATCGCCTTCATGGAGCAATAAATAGCTCAGCATCAGCTACAGCTGCTTTGTCTTCGTCACCTCCCCAAGTACCCCCACGGCCATCTCAACAGTCAACCATTAATAGCAGATTTGGAACAGGTCCTGGATTTGGATCAGGTCCTGGATATGGATCAGGTCCTGGATATGGAAGTTATGGAACTTATAGTGGATATGGAGGGTATTCTAATTCCCTTGGGTATGGGGGATACAGCAGTATGTACAGTCCATATTCAAGCTATGGGGCCTACGGCTATAATAGAATGGGAGATGTAGTAAGGAGTACATTTGCACAGCATGCTGAAGAAACTTCTCGTCCAGCATTTGAATCCATTGAGACTATTGTCAATGTGGTAAATCAGTTTCTTTTCATTAAAAATTAATAATTATCTACCATCACTAGGTAATAAAGATTGTTGCCGGGCTTTTTTAAGTGCCCGTCAAGTGTAACTCTTAAGTTCAGGTATAGAAGAATAAATTGAAAATAATGAAACTAAAATTTTAAATAACTTTTTTAAAATACTGAAAGTGGTAGAACAACTCAAATGTTAATAATTAATACCGGTAAAAGATAAGATTTAACAGTAATACCTTGGTTTCCTTTCTCAACAGTTAAAGGTCCTGGGTAGCTAAATTTTATTAATTTTTGTTCTTTTTGCTAACGAAATTTAGTATTATTTATTGAGGAATTTTTAATATGATAAGTCTAACTTCTTGGAAAATGGAGAGTGATTGCCCATACTCAGAGAAAACCAAAATCAAACATAACCAGACAGTATATGTCATGGAGTCCACAGGGAATATAGAAGAATACCACATAACACATGTAGAAGGTTAAGAGTCAAGATAATAAGTCTAACTTCTTACTAAGCCTCCACAGTCCAATCCTTATATTCAAAAGGATTAATGAAAATTCGACGTCACATGGACATGAGTTTTTCAATGACTTTCTCTCAGCTCGCATTTCCATCTTGAAAGGCATAATTTTTTTGTTGACCCACATGACACTTTCAGTGCTCACCTGGTGAATGGTGGGCAAACAGTGAGTAGTAGAGGTCAGATGAGAGCTCTAGGATTTCGGGGAAGGGTTGTTTGGAAGGGGTTAGGTGCAAGGCATACAGCATTTAGACTTGGTGGAGGTAGAAAGTGGGGGGGTGGGGTGATGGTAAATCATGCATTATCCTTTGGCTATGGTTTACCTGAGTGGTTGATACAGAGTGTGTGTTGTAGAGGCCAACCAAACTCTAGCTTTGGTTTCGGCACTGAAGGTTACCATATGATCACTTGGCTTAGTTTCAGTTTTGGACGAAACAGAAAAGTTAGCTCTCGGTTTATTTTCGGTTTCAAGGGATATAGGCTTTCTATCATCAACCAGAAGTCAGACTGTCACTCTGTTTATTTGTCGGCCGATAATTCCATATTCATTATTGCTTGACATCTTGCTGTCAGGGTATGATATACCAGGTACGGCTAATCATCAACAAACACTGCGCACAGCTGCATGATGACCTTCTAGTCCAACATTTCCTAAAATAAAATGACAATTAGGCAAAAGTTTTGTAGGGAAAAAAAAATAAGGGAAATTATTCAATTATTATTTTGGGTTTTAATTTTTTTTAAAATAAAATTTAAGAATCCTAGGTTTATTCAATTAATTTATACTAGATGTACCCGCCAAACATTGGCGACAGCAATGCGTGAACTTCCCATCTACTAAAGTTACTTGACAAAAACGTGAACTCAAGTTACGCACATTTAAGAATCCCAATATTTGCTACACCCCTTCCTCCATGATACGTCACTGCACACTTTTTTATTTCACGCCCATGAACTATATTAATAGTCTCATGTCCCAACTACTTTTAAACCGAATATTTTTTACACAATACTTAAATTGAGACGATTTCATTTCCCAAAAGAAAATATTATGCACCAAATGCTATTGCGTAATTAAAAAAATTTAAATATCATTTAGCGTAGTTATCGGGAATTATATTTTGCGCGATAGTGAACTCATTATTTAACCACACTCTGGCGTATCTATATATAGCCTGCGCTGTGGTGTTTGACCTTTGCTGGCGAATTATATATATAGATTATTTGTGTCATTCATTTTTATTTATCATTATGATGCTAATATACGTGATTGGCAAAAGTAAAAAGTATTGCGATAAAAAATTCTAAAGGCACGGCCATTTTTACATTATTATTTTTTTGTTTAACATTTAAAAAAATTAAAATTGGGAAACCCTAGGCTTTTTTTAATTCATTGACATTCATCATCATCATGATCATAAAATATGGCACCAACTCTAGCCCAACATTGGCTTAAATTTTGTTCAATCTGGGTCAAATTTTAAATGAGCCGACCAATAATAATTGTTGAAAACTTTAAATGTTGACCAATAAGATCACATTTCAAAAAAAAAAATATTAGGTTAGTTGAACAATGAGCTCCTTCAAAGCTTTTTTCTGGACATCTTAGTGGGCAATACTATTAAACATATGATTGGTAAGCTTTTGATCGATACCAAATATATCGAGGTAGAGTTGTAATGATATTTTAAAAGCAAAGGGCATCCAAGGGTCTATTTTGCATGAATTTTGCCCCCAAAAGTCAAATTTTTCTCTTACCATACTACTTTAAAATAAATTTTAAACAACTTTAAATTTCTTTTTAATGCAAATGATGAAAGCCAAAGTATTCATTAGATTTTTATCTATTAGACTTCACAATAATCTCATTTTTTATAAAAATTATATATATACCCGGTATATCATTTTTCAACATGGTTCGGTTTGGTTTCAGCATAAAAGTCAATTTTTACTTTCAATTTGGTTTTGGCTGAAAGTCTCGCTAAGCTTTCAGTTTGGGCTGAAAGTCAATTTTAACTTTCGGTTTGGTTTCCGCCATAACCAAAAAAATCACATTCGGTCTGTCTCTAGTGTGTTGTGACAACTATTGAACAGATTAAAATTTAATCCTAAATGGTAGAAATTAAAAACTATATAAAAAGGTTTTTTAAAAATGCTTAGTATCAAAGACAAGTTTAAACCCTAAATGTACAATTAACCTTAAGAAATTTTAAATTATTTTCCACTTTTTAGTGTGTGTTAAACTTGTCATTGATTGAAAATCATTATTTTTTAAAGTTGTTTTATTATTTGTATTGGTAGGGTTGACAATGACAGTGCCAAAAATTAGTACTTTGAAATGGCTTAAACTTTAATAAAATTATCAAGAACTTATCACAGGTTCTCAGTACATGCTCCATTTTGCCATATATTTTAGCTTTTATTTGAATGTACTTATTGTTGAATGTAGTATTTTTGCTTCTATAGGTTAAACTACAATTGTTATTATTTTTTTCCCTTCAGGTTAACTCTATTGGTATGATGCTGGATTCTACCTTTCAAGCAGTCTATAACTCTTTCAGAGCTGTCATTGGAGTGGCGGATAACTTCTCCAGACTTAAAACACAGCTTGTCCAAATTTTTTCTGCACTTGCCTTTATCAGAACATTAAGATATGTTTTTAGGTACCACATACCATAATGTATTATAATTGATTAATTTATTATAATAGAAAACTCTAAAATTGTAGCACGCTTCATGTAGATCTATTACACTACTTACTGTTTCTGTTGTTTTCTTGTATTTCAAACTTATATTTTACTAATTTTATTATATTTTTAGAATCAATTATTTTTGTTCTCCAGAAAAATACTTGAATTAATCCGATTGCGCCCTAAAGGAGAAGCTGATGAGCTGTGGAGACAAGCATTTCAAGCTGCAGTGAAGGGAACTGGTCCTGATAGTGGTCCAAAACGCAGTTCATGGCCCATTCTCCTTTTTTTTGGTATTATCATGGGTGGACCATACTTAATATGGAAATTATTATCAGCATTTTCAGGATCTACAGGTATTTTTTTTTATTCATATCTGTCACAATATTTTTTCAAACACGCTTCAATATAATATAAGATAAGGGCAGATTATCAATAATTTACAATTTTGCATAGCCAGCATCCAAGCACAACTACTTTGGGACACAGACCGTTAGAGACACAGCATATATTAAAACACTACACTACAATTACAATAGGTAGTGTAGAAAAGATATTATTGTTACATTCAAGTGTACCTCCATGACATAACTCTTTACATATGCCTTGATATGTTGTTCCAGTGTTTGATTACATTGCATTTTATTTATATGTTTGCCCTTCAGTGACCTGTGCACTTTTAGTTAGTTCATGCTAGATTGCTTTAATACACTTAAATTTTCCCCTTAATTTTGATTGGAAGATATAACAAAACCATTGTCATCATTATTGCACTAATATTGCCTTCTTTGATGCCCATTTCAACTTATCACCAACACATGAGTAATGCTCTCCTTATTTAAATATTATTTTGGTATGATGGTATGGCTTCTCTTTCCTAGCTGTGGAAAGAACTAAAATGTAAAATTGTACAGTCCAGCTATTATTACATCTGACACTTAAATCAAAAATATAATTTCAGATGAAAAAGGGTGGGCTAAAGGTGAAGATGATCATTTTGTGGCCAGAGCAAATTTCAGTTTCCAAGGACAAAGTACAGAAGAATTGTCATTTACTGCTGGTCAGACAATTAATGTGGCTCCTAAAGGTAAGATAAGATTTAACGAAATATGGCTATCAAGTATAGTTTTTTAACAAAAATATGGGGATACCAGTAATGCAGACCTGTTTACTCTTACAATTTTGGCATACAATGTACAATTTTCAGATTTTTTTTATGATTGTACACAGAAACTTGTAAGAACTATAATTTTAAGAGATCTCGTTCAAAAATATTCTGGATTTTTTTTCCGATTAAAAAAAATGTATTATATTTTCAAGTTTTGAAGTTTTAGTCCTTTCTATAAACACCTGGCAGCGAATGGACCGAAAAAACGATTGGTTGTAAAAATGTTTAAATGTTGGGTCTGTCCTTCATTTTACACTCTGAGAAGGGAGGAGGGGGCTGTTGATTAGGAGATTTGGCATATGGGTGTGGGAATAAGTGGGGGTGACAAAAGTTATAAAAATTTCACTGCAGTATTTCATAATGATGGTGATGCTTGTCATATCAGGTATTGTTGATTGCGTGTCACAGTGAACTAGCCAGATGCTGCAACAGTAATATTTAGCCAAGTGGCCCTGGCGACAACTTTATTGGCCTATCCGCCTTTGTCTGCTACCATGCGTGTGACATAGTTTTATGACATAATTAGGCCTATTTCGTTCGTCTGACTCGCAGCGATGGTGAAAACGGAGAAAACTAGTAATTTTATATTTTTTTATAAAATGCTTTAAACTGTTCTGGACAGGAACGTTTGAAATCAAAATATTTTATATATAAATAGCACCATTTGAAATCTATTTTTAGAATTTGCAAAGCAGCTCTCTCCCCTTAACTATCTATCCAGTGTACGATTTTAATACTGCAACAATTTGATATCACCATACTACTCACCCCCACCCTGGACTGCAGTGTGTTGTTACTAGACTAAATATTATGACAGGGATTTCTAGTGAGTTATTTATAAAAACACAAAGCATTTGTATGATGATAAAATATATGATGATAACCGCAATACATTGTGATGATATTTTTATAGCCCTAATAGGCCTAGGTAATAAGAAATCATGGAAACTTTTTTAAGACTATCAGGATAATCATTGCACAATTTATGCATTAATATAGGTACATTCTATTTAACACACTATGTACACTAGCCAGCTTGGCAGAATTATTGAAAGTTGTGATATATCCCACAAATTATTTGCGGATGACACGGAACTGTACAAGTATTTTTGCCCTGAACCTTTGGACTGTGCTCCTGCTGCGCAGGCTGTTGAGGATGTATGGCATCAAACAGACTTAAATGATGATAAGACAGAGGCAATTATATGTGGCTCTGATGCCAATATTTGGAAGGTCGCTATCGCATCGATAAAAGTTGGTGTTTCTGAGATTCCAATGTCCAACACTGTTAGAGATCTTGGCTTCTACACTGACAGTTAACTTACTATGATCCCTCATATCAGTTCTGTGGTCAGGGCTTGTTTCTGTCATCTTCACACTCTGGGTCAGCTGCGTCCTCAACTTAATAAGAGAACAGCCAAGGCTGTGGCAGTCACTCTAATCCGATCAAGCTTAGACATAGATTACTTAGAGAACAGTTGTTTGTGGGGCTTACCTCAAAACCAAACTCAGAAGACTGCAACATGCACTGTATCACATATAAGTGTAAAGAAATCTGACCACATCAACCCAGTTCTTAAAGATCTCCACTGGCTTCCTGTGAGTGAGTGCATTGACCACAAAATTCTGTCCCTGGCGTATAACTGTATAGAAGGCTCTGCACCTGTATATCTTCAAAAACTGATTTCTGAGCATGTATCCATACTGCGCTCTTCAACACACTCCTTACTGAGAGTTCCCAGTGTGGATGGACACAGAAAGAAGTCATACAGAGTTCACTCTTTTGAAGCTATTGAGGCTAAATTGTGGAACAGTTTGCCTCAAACTTTGAGGGAAATTGAAAATGATAAAATGTCATTCAAGAACCATTTAGATTTTTTACTTTAAATAAATTTTGGACATTTAGAGCGCTGTGAGCATGCTAAAATAGCACGGTGACAAGCGATAAAAAAAGTACTCAATTATCAACACTGATCACAAATGAACTTATTTCTTCTTTCCAATAGCGATTATTTAAATTTTTGGCATAAACTCACATTTTTTGTACCGGTACTGGTATATATTATTATACTACATCATTTTCTGTGGATAGTACGCGCAATTTCAGTATATCTGCCCCCATTTTGGCTGATTTAAACAAATAGATTGAAATAAGTAATAAATGATAAAACCTAATAGTAACTTGTTGATGGCTTCTTTATACCACCCTATTCCTCCTATCTGACTTACACCCTATCATGCCTCCCCAATGTTCTCTCCATGGAGTACCCCGAGGACTACTACTCCTACCCATGATATACAGGTTCATAAACAGGCTCCTACCCCCTCCGTCCGATTTTAGATTATGCATCTTCAGTCTGGGACCCATTTACCCAGAAGAGCATTGACAGGTTGGAGGCGGTCCAGCGACGAGCAGCTCGCTTTGTCCTAAACCGCTACAGGAATACCTCTAGTGTTGGCAGCATGCTAGAAACACTAGGCTGGTCACCATTGGAGAAACGACGACGACAATCCAGGCTCTCCATGATGTACAAGATAAATAATGGGCTGGTCCACTGTTCCAGTATTAAACAGAAACTCGTCCCTCTCCCCCATAGACAGCGACGAGGCCATGACAGGCAATTCAGGCTCATACCAGCAAGAAGCCAGTATAGGAGCTGCTCATTCCTGCCCAAGACAATCAGGGACTGGAACCATCTTTCAAAAGGAACAGTTGAGGCGACAACACTAGACACATTTGTGTCTATTGCCTCAAGCCTTCAAACCCCTAGTGCATAATTTCCTCATCACCACCAGTAACAGAAACATTGCAAATCCCATCTACATGCATAGGAGCCAAAATGATCAATAAATTGATCGTGGGCCCTTAAGATATAGAAGAAGAAGAAGAAGAACGCAAACCTGGTCGCCAAATGCACCAGTAAAACCACCCTTCCCAAGCAACGGAAACTAAACCCCTGCTCCATTGAGATATGGATGAAACTCTCCAAACGCCAGCTTTACATAGTATTAGAAAGACCCACCCACAACCCCTCTATCACCTTTCTGATCGTCATCTTGTGAGAGGATGTACACATAACAGACATACAGCCTCCACACACCCCTGTGGACTGTGCCAAGAGCCAGTCAATTGGAACAGCAAAGGCGTGGCATGTGACACATGTGGCATCTGGATCCACCTGCTATGTGCCGATGATTGATCTGTGGACTACTGCGAAACGAGTCAACCCTCTTTTGCATGGACTTCTCCATGCTGCAACAGCATCAACAATGACAGCTTCACATTCCACAGCTATCAACTGAATTGCTTAAACTCCTACTCCTTCTCTACTCTCTCATCACCCAATCCAAATGCTGAATCTATACCCATTTTCCCCGCATAGAACTAGTACCCCAAAATCCCACCGTCCCAGCCAACCGCCCTACTCCACCCAAAGGCATCACAAGCTCCCAAGAATATAAACGACATCCTACAACCTCCCCTTCTATCCCTGATCACCCCAAAAATGCAAACCTCCGCTGCTACTAATGTCAACTGCCAAGCATTGAAATAGAATCAAAGAGACAAGAGCTCGCAGCTATCATCCAATACACCAAGCCCAACATAATATGTGGAACAGAGTCATGGCTTAGAGGCATAAAACCTGGGAAGGAACCAACCCTGGACCATATAAAGTCCTCAGAAGTCTTCCCGGTGGATTACAATGTGTATCGTCATGACTGTGCAACAAAAGGTGACGGCGTCTTCATTAAAAATCACAGATCCTCAGATCAGTGGAACAACCGCACCTGGTCACAGCCTGCGAAATAGAATGGGCAAAGGTTAAATTTAAAAACAAGAAAGACCTCTACATCCGGTGCCTTCTATATGCCCAAAAGAACCCAGGGCGACCTTGACGAAGTCCTAAAATCCATCACCATTCTTACAGCCAACGGCAAGCACCCACTGGACATCATCATTGCAGGTGACTTCAACTATCCTGATATAGATTGGACCAAGCATACTGCCAACTCCACCGGTAAAGACAACACCATTCAGCAATCACTGGTCGACTTGACCTCATCCTCACACAAGTGCAGAGGACACCGACAAGTCAAAACGGCATCCTAGACCTTATCTTCACGTCCAACCCCACCCTTGCTAAACAATCCACGTCTGACCATGATGCAGTGGTGGTTGACTTCTACTCCAAAGCTCAAATAACGCGTCAGAAACCCAGGAAATCTTACAAGTTCGGTAAGGCAAACTGGGACAAGATCAAGCTAGATCTTGCTGCCGCTGAACAGGCCATCCTAAAAAACTACAATGAGAGAGAGAGGATGTAGATACACTATGGTCGACCTTCAAAAATGCCTTATCCAACAGCATAATAATAATAATAATAATAATAATAATAAAGTTTATTTGAAAAACACTCTTCATCCCCAAAAGCTCGAAAAACGGTACAAAGTCAACCATATTAAAAAGAGAAATAAAAACAATCTAAAATTTACCACATTTAAAAACAGACGCAACAATATAAAGCTACAAACGAGCATACCCAGTCAAAGTCTTTCATCCCGTTTCAACCATAAACAACACAAGACAATATACATTAACTGAAAAAGATGGTAGATAGCATCACCCCAGAAGGTGTTTGCGAAATAGATGTGTTTTTAAATTGGTTTTAAAGGACTCCAGTGTCTGGCTGTTTCTGAGAGCGACTGGAAGTGCGTTCCAAATTGTTGGGCCGGCAAATGCAAAAGTGCGCTTTCCGTAAGTCTCAAGGCGAACACACGGTATCGATATTTTGCCACTATCGGATGAGCGGAGCTCTCTAGTGGGTACATAAGGTGTCATGAGTGCTTTGAGATAAGATGGCGCCAGGTCATGTAAGCAGCGGTAGCACAAAATGTCCCATCAGCCACAGCAGAGAATCCATGTAATCTACCCAAGGCTGAACTCACGGCTGCTGAAGAGAAAGAAAAGACTATTTAAGAAAGCCTTAACTACCAACAACTGGACCCTGTACCGCCAGTTCCAGAAACACTGCAGTAGGGAACTAAGAAGAGGAGAGTGGCAGCACATAAATGGAGTCATTCAAGAAGGCCTCAAAAACAACACAAAATCCTGGCACTACATAAAATCCAGGAAGCAAGACAACATTGGCATAGCCCCATACTAGAAAACGGGCAACTTGTATGCGATGGCCAATGCAAAGCAGAAATTCTCCTAAGGCAGTTTCAATCCATCTTCACCAAAATTTCCACCACAGTCATACCATACCTAAAACCTTCACCTGGTGCAATAGGCCCCTCAACATAACTGAACCAGGAGTAGCCAAACTTCTCAAAATCCTGAAGCCCAATAAAGCGCCCGGACCTGACTGTATCCCAAACATTGTCCTGAAGACCCTGGCTGATAACATTGCCCCAACCATCACCCGCATTTTCCAAAAGTCGCTTGACTGTGGCAAACTCCCGCTAGACTGGCTTGACGTAAATATCACTAGTGCCTTCAAGAAAGATGACCGCCATAACCCAGCAAACTACCGCCCAATATCCCTGACCTCCGTCCCATGCAAAATTTTAGAACACATCATCTGTCACCACATCATGAACCACCTTGAACACTACAACATTTTGACCAACCTAAACCACGGATTCCGCTCTGGATTCTCAACAGAAACTCAATTAATCATCACCACCAATGACCTCATTGCCTCCTATGACAAAGGTAACCAGATCGACATGGCAATTCTCGACTTCTCCTAAGGCCTTCGACACTGCTCCACATAGCCTTCTTCTACACAAGCTCCACCATTACGGCATTACTGGCAACTTCCACTCCTGACTCTCAACATTCCTAACACAACGGACCATGCAAGTAGTGGTACACGGTGTCCGATCAGGGAAAGCCACCGTAGACTCAGGAGTTCCTAAAAGCACAGTGCTGGGCCCCCTTCTCTTTCTCTGTCACATGACACTGTAAAATCTCAAGAGAGGTTGTTTGCAGATGACTGTCTTGTTTAAAGAGAGAAAAACGGCTTCGATGACCACGTTCCCTGTAAGCTGCAGCTGTCTCACAGACGCAGCGCAGCAGTTTTGAGTACCGCGCAGCAAATTTCCATGCAAGTGAGTGGGCAGTAAAATTTTGCGCACAAAAAAATTGAAGCTGTAAAACTTTAAACGCAACTGTATGATTTTGCACACGAACCAACAAATCTTAGAGGGAACATTGACCACAACCACTTCCAAGCAGATTTGAAGTGCCTTATGAATTGGGTGGACAAATGGGGCATGAAATTTAATAGAACCAAATGCTACACATTGAGCGTCTCAAGAAAAAAAACATCAACCTATATGTACTCCCTAAACAACACAATTCTTCAAGTATCAAATAATCCATACATTGGAATTCTCTTCTCGAATATCCTAAAATGGTCACCCCATATAAACAAAATTTCACCAAAAAAGCCAACTCCACACTAGGTTTCATTTGAAATCTGCGCCACTGCCCAACCTCCTGCAAACAAAATGCCTATCTTACACTCGTCCATCCACTACTAGAATATGGTGCGATCATCTGGGACCCATACCTAAAGAAAGACATGGACAAGATGGAGCGAATCCAACGTAACGCTTCGCACGTGACTACAAATCCACCACTGCTGGCTTCGTCACTGGCCTCTTAAAAAGATTTGAAATCCCCTCTCTCAAAACCAGACGAGAAAAGCTCCGCTAATATTCTCATATAAAGTGGTCATGATGCTAGTGCCGGCCATCCCAGCAAACACATATCTCACCCCACAGAAGCCAGGTCGATTAATCAAAGCCAAACGTTCACTAAACACTGATTTCACCTCTAACAATCCCATAAACAATTACACCGGAACAATAGCAAACGCTTCACTGTGCCTCGGTGTAACACAATGCAATATAAACAATCATTCTTCCCCCGCACAATAATCGATTGGAACCACCTGGACAATGCCGCTGTGCACTCGACATCATTCGAAAGCTTTAAGGCTGCCCTGGCATCTGTAAGGAGCTGTTAGGATTGCTTCCCCACCTGTTGCATATATGCCAGTACCGGGTATACGGATGCAGCAACGGACACTACCAGAACCAGAACCATTTTACTAATAATAAACTACAAAGGATTTATGTTAACAAAAAAAAAAAAAGTTATCTGACTTTTCACAAGCATTGTGATTAAGTCTAGAATGATGCAAAGCTATATTCAGATACCGGTATATTCAAAAGAGAATCCCAGGGTTTTGAATTTATAATAATAAAAAAACATTTGGAAGGGGGATCAGCCTCCCCCCCAAACCCCACTTTTGTTCGGGTGACTTCGGCGGGCTTCCTTAATTTCCGCTCCCTCACAACATCATGGTCTATCAAAGTGCCAAATCATGCGCACATTTTTAATTTGGAATAATTTTAATGCACTTAACAGTTACAGCTATTTAAATATATAAACGTTATTCATCTGCTTTGAGAAGGGACCTTTATTAGACATATGTTGCAAATAGTTATTGTTTTTATACTATTTATTTACTATTACAATAATAATATGGTATTGTACTGTACTATTTTGGGAGCTCCATCGTAACCAGGTCTGGATAATGTAATTGGCCAAGTGTGCTTGTTAGTTAGTTTCGTGAACTGGTATTTAAAATTTATCAAGGATCTTTATATATTATCATTACCATCAATTTTAAAATAGAAATTTTTTTATTTTGACTTCCTCATCACAAAATCAGCACTTGACAAGATAAGCTTCTAATAAATAAAATTCTGTACATTTCCTAATGCTAAGACACCTACTCCATCCGCCAATACCTCACAGTTAGTGCAACAAAAACCATAGTCTGTCCTCTAGTTCTCTCTCATCTTGACTATTGTAACTCTCTTCTATCAGGTTCAGCAAAACACTTCTTAGAAAACTTACAAAAGGTTCAAAACTCAATTGGGGTAATTCTAAAGGCAAAAAACGTGGCAAGAAGAGAAAATCCCAACAGAATGGAAAACAGCATTAATAACCCCAATTCACAAGAAAGGCTCCAAACTTCAGTGCACAAACTACAGAGGAATCTCCCTATTAAATGTTACATACAAAATACTAACGAAGCTTATTGCCAAAAGACTACAACCTTACACTGAAGAAATACTAGGTGATTACCAATGTGGATTCAGGCCTAATAGATCAACGACTGATCAGATTTTCACCATCAGATGCCTATTAGAGAAATGCTATGAATTTAATATACCAGTACATCAACTCTATGTAGACTATAAAATGGCCTATGACAGCATCAAAAGAAACTATTTATATGAGACTCTGCAGGAGTTTGGCATATCCAACAAACTGACAAGACAAGACTGATAAATGTAACACTAAACAACTCAAAAAGCAAAATCAAGATTCAAGGAGAATATTCAAGGGAATTTTATATTAGACGAGGCCTAAGACAAGGAGACTCATTGTCTTGTAAGCTCTTTAACATTAGAGAGAGTTTTTAGAAACATACACATTGACACTCGAGGAACGTTAACAGGATACTTTCTGAGGGAAACTCAAGACCCACAACCAACGGGCACACTCTACAAACAACCACTTCAGTATCTTGCATATGCTGATGACATAGCACTTCTAGGGAAAAGTATAAAAGACATATCAAAATCCTTTATTGAATTAGAAGACGCATCTCTACAAGCAGGGCTGGAAGTTAACAACCAAAAAACAAAATACATGACCATGATAAGAGAGGAACAAACAGATGAAACAATTAAAATTAGAAACCAAACTTTTGAAAAAGTAAATCAATTCAAATACCTAGGATCCTTGTTAAATGAAAGAAACGAATTACTAACAGAAATAAAAGAAAGAATATAACATGGCGTGGGATGGTTATTTCTTATGCTGTGGGTTATGTCAGTAGTATGGTTACTTATATTAACACTTCAGGATGCCGACTCAGTCTTCTTCATTCTTTCACTTATTATTCAGGCACGTAAAGAAGAATACTCAATTCCAGTTAAAACTCACAGTACTTTATTGAACACACTTTCTATTGATAATATTAATAAATAATCCTTGCATGAATGTAATTTCATATACATATCTATAGTATTCCATCATTAAGAAAGACACGTCCTCAGACTACTATAACTCAGCTCAACTGTCTAATCACACAGCTCTCACGCTAATGACTCTACTGCTCTCCGCTCAGCTCTCTACTATATCAGTCAACTCATACTTTATTATCAGCAAAGCGTGCAAAACAATCGCTCTGACAAAAACATAATTTTACTCTCCAAAAACGTGGAGTTCACATTTGTTCTCAAAAATACAATCCACATTGATTGTCTCTCCCCGTGGAAAAACCTGGTGA
>CAXITT010000268.1:0-13447 GCA_964033795.1 Lymnaea stagnalis
TGCATCACAGGTCATAGGCGGACCTAAACAGATGAGTTTTAAGGGACTTTTTGAAAATGGACGAGGTTTCACTATGACGTATATGGAAGGGGAGCTGGTTCCAGAACGTGGGCCCATGGAAGCAGAATATATATGATTTTACATTTTTTGTATACCTTTCAACTTTCAATTAATTTAGATTTTAATTAATCACTTAGTGAACATGAATTTGCTTAGCTTAAATTTACCTAGAAGGCGTTAAAGTTTCGAGTTTACACTGAAGCCAAATATTAACCGTGGGAAATACAACTTAATAATAATAATAATAAATTGTATTTGAAAATCACGCTTCATCCCCAAAGGCTCGAAGCGCGGTACATAGTCTAGTAGATTAAAAGCGAAAGGAAACAATCTATAATATACCACATTGAAATACAAAATGCAACATTGCAAAAACTATATACGAGAATACCCATTCTAAGTCTTTCATACCTAACAACCATAAACAACAAAGGCCAAGACACATCTACAAGATAATAGCTAGATAGACAAAATCAGCCCAGCGAGTGTTTGCGGAATAGATATGTCTTCAAATCAGTTTTGAAAGACTCCAGTGATTGGCTGTTTCTGAGAGCGACAGGAAGTGTGTTCCAAATTGTTGGGCCAGCAAATGCTAAATATTTATAATCGTATCATTAGTTTTAGGTTCACTTTTATTATGCATTTATTAATATGTCGCGAACATTTGCATTTCTATAAGAAAAATTGTATTTATTTTCAAATATGTAACAAATCATTCACTACCTTTGTTTCACTGATAATAGTTAATACGAGTTTATAACAAATAGATCATGAAAGGAAGTGCTGCCTTTATATCAAGAGACGTTGCATAGTCTTTCAATGCTTTGCTTCCAGCCATGTAACTAGGGGCAACCTTACTGGTGTTTCTTTCAAGCACCTCGGTGGTTGGCGGATGTGCAATGCTCAATTGGAGATTTAATGGTACAACCACCCCCCCCCCCCCCCCGAAAACAATTTTATTTTGTTAAACAATAAAACAAAGCAATACTATAATATTTTTAAAAATTTTTAATCCTCATATTTAAACATTGTTAAAAGAGTTATTATTAGTACCTAGCACTGACTGAAATAGAGAGTGGTCCAGCAGGCCGCATCTTTACGAAATTTGTGTCGTGGACTCTGAGCTCGGGGTTATGTACCACATGTTATAGAAAGTTGTTATCTCCATTGCATGCAATGCTTGGATTTGGGAAACCGCAATGTGTGCTTTTGGGATAAGTTTAATAATTTTTTTTCTCGGGAACCCTTGGGCATGGGCCCCCGCAGAAAACTTTCTGGGGGGGGGGGGAATTGTTTAGTAATGTTTTAATATAGTTTTAATTTACTGTAGCGTATGTGTATGGTGAACGAACGGACAGGACATCAGTTTAGTTAACTTTCTCTTTATTTTCTCTTTACTTTAATAAATTTGTTGTCTATTTTTGTCTAAAAAATTGTATCCAATCAATCCAGGGGGGGGGGCAAGTGCCCCCCCTTGCCCCTACCTGCGGGCGCCCATGCCCTTGGGTATTATTTAACAAATGATATCTTGTAGAAAGGGGTGTTTTATATTATCTTTACAAATGTATAATTGCAAGTGCACATTTTTTAGAGGGTATTAAAATAATTAGAAATAATGGGAGTTTATAAATTCACCCATGAGGAGTCCCAACCCTTTCTTTTAAAAATATCTATTTAACTTGCACAAATTGTAAAATGTATCTTGGATAGCCGCTACAGGACGTGAACAGATACATATAGGTTTTTGTGGTGTTGGTTCGGGATTTCGACTGTTATTCAGGTCGTAGTCGCTAGTAGTCATTTTACCACAGGAAATCTGCCAGATAAGTAGTACACCGCCCTGGTCTTTAACTTTATCTGACGTAGATGCTCTCTCACTTGTCCGCACGGCCTTATATACCATGGGTGCGCTAAAAGTTACTGTTATTTAAAGTTTTAATAGCATCTCTAAGGTGTGGCGTTATCAGCCGTCACCATTCCGGCCGTTCTGTGAGTTTACGCAAACACGCCTTTAAATTTCTGTGTTTGTAGAATGCAATTGTTAGGCAGTAATATACAAGTCTTCTGTTCAGACGTATAACTATGATATTGTGAAGGGTGAACCTACAGCCGTCCAACAGACTTAATAGCCATGATATTGTGAAGGGTGACCCTACAGCCGTCCAACAGACTTAATAGCCATGATATTGTGAAGGGTGACCCTACAGCCGTCCAACAGACTTAATAGCCATGATATTGTGAAGGGTGAACCTACAGCCGTCTAACAGACTTAATAGCCATGATATTGTGAAGGGTGACCCTACAGCCGTCCAACAGACTTAATAGTCATGATATTTTGAAGGTTGAAAATGCAACTGTCCACTGAATTCTAATATGGAATTGGACACCAAAGTGTTCGTGAACATAACACGCAACCGTTGTATCGTTCTGGTTGCTCATGCTGAAATGTGCTTATAAGCTATTGATACAACAGGATACAACCAGTGAATATACTTAAGATATGTATAGTAGGCTAACTCTCCTGCCTTTTGCTATATTCTCACATAGTAATTTAAGCATGCGTTCGAATAATGGCGCCCGCTGCGACTGCCCATTAGTAATCTATTTAGACATTCTGCAATTCGCCTTTGTCTTTAAAAGACAGCGATTACTTGATACTACGCGTATCAAAATAACGGTAGTTATACTTTATACCATTGTAGTAGCTGTCCTGCTATGGGTGTATCTTACATTATAGACACCATACATGGGCGACAGTATATATTAAGCTCTATACCTCTATGTTTGCCCTGACATCTCACACTGGTTCTGTATGTGAGACGGTGTACGTGCTACGAGTTAGACCCTGCCACGTGATTTATTTTATAATTAGACATTATTACAATATCATTTTAATTGCCATTGGTGTAACATTTGCATCATTGGGTGTACATAGTCATAATCTCTAACTACTTAGTTTATCAACATGTTTATTGTTAGCTGCAGCGTAATTCGATGTTAGTCACGACATTGTTAACTTGTATTATGTGTGTCTTTTCAGGTATTGTCCATTTTCTGTGGACTTTTTCTTTAGAAATTGTCTTTAGATGTTACTTTGGCATTGTTTATAGAACCAACTAAAGCTATAGTCCCCGAGACCTGAATTTTTGAGTGTATATTTTAAAACTGTCCGCTGTCCTATCACCAACACACGGCTACAATAATAATAAAGATTTTTTTTTATACATTTGACTTACGCATTTATTAAAAACATAAAATTTCACCATATTAGTATCCAACCAGAATTAGAAAATTGTTGTAAATTCGATTTTCAATTTTCCAATCAATTTCATTTAAGATTTTTGTAGGCCAACTAGTTTGAGGGGGGGGGGGGGGGAACTTTTTTTAAAAAAAAATTGTAATTTTAAAAAATAGATATTTTGAAATAAATATGTTATAAAGCAGGAGTGTCCAACCCGTTGCCCGTACAGCGCGGTATATGATGAGGCCTTTCAGATGTATTAAAATGAATTTCTTTTTTCATTCAATTTGGCTTTTTATTGACCGTACGCGCCGGTACGGCTTACTAGAACCTATTTGTGCGTGATTTTGTATAAAGTCATCTAAAATAAGTCATCTCAAATCTTTAAAAAATAATAATAAAAGAACATTACTATTTAGAAACTATTAATAATAAAAGATTTTTATAAACGCAGCCACGTCAAGGGTTATCTTCATTTCCACTTTAATTTTTCTGTTGCTCTCCGATTAAGTGTAGAAGTAGAATGATGCGAAACTAAATTCAGCTATGTGTCAAAATGCATCCCTGCACTGCGGAAGAAAGCGGGATAAGGAAGGGGGGGGGGGAGGCCCTAACACTAAGTCTTCTGTATATTGAGAGGCGGAGTTTACTGTTTACTGCAAATACTTTTGTTGGGAAGTGGCTGGAAAATCTTGTCCCACCCATGGGGGATACTTACCCTAGCCACGCCCATGCATTCCTCCATTTTAAATACATTATGAAACCTGGAGTGGGGAGGGGGGGGGGTAGTGCCTTCCCTAACTTGAAATGGTGATTTTTTTTTGGGTCATCGTCCTTTTTTTTTCCTCCCCAACCATACACTCCGTGGATAAGTGTACGCCATTTTAACTATAACATTCTAGAATACATGACCCACTGAAACGAATTTTGCAGAAATGAAAGGCACGTTTCAATACTTTCTACCTGCTATTGCAAAGTCTTAACATCTAAAATACCGAGATACACAGTTCATAATTATTTGAAGTAATTTTATGTATTACAATCTTTAAGTCTTTTTGAAATGTGCTTTGATATACTTACTTGCCTTCTGAGGCAAAGGCCGTCTACAAGAATTTTATATTCGTCTCGGTCCCGTGCTTTCTTTTGCAATTGCTTCCAGGTTTATCCCATACTTTGTGTGTCTGCCTCTAGCTCGTGTCTCCATGTATCCCATACTTTATGTGTCTGCCTCTAGCTCGTGTCTCCATGTAACCCATACTTTGTGTGTCTGCCTCTAGCTCGTGTCTCCATATATCCCATACTTTGTGTGTCTGCCTCTAGCTCGTGTCTCCATGTATCCCATATTTTGTGTGTCTGCCTCTAGCTCGTGTCTCCATGTAACCCATACTTTGTGTGTCTGCCTCTAGCTCGTGTCTCCATGTATCCCATACTTTGTGTGTCTGCCTCTAGCTCGCGTCTCCATGTGTTCTTAAGCATTCCTATCCTTCTTTTTCCCTGTGGATTCCATGCTAGAGATTGTGTGGTGATGTTATTTGGTGGTTTGCGAAGTGTGTGCCCTTTCGACCTCAATCTTTTCCTTATTGTATCTTCAGCAATAGGCTCCTGGCATGTCCCTTTCAATGAGTCTTTTTTGGTGATACTGTTTGGCCATTTCATGTTTAGGATCTTTCTAAGGCAATTGTTTTTAATGGTCTGTACGTTCCGCGTGATGCTCGCTGTAGTTCTCCAAGTTTTATCTCCACAGAGTAGGACAGTTTTGACATTTAAGTTGAAAATTCTGACTTTGGTTTACTGAGTCAGCTCCTTTGGCTCATATATTTTCTCTAATAAAGCACATTTTCAAAATGTACCCACATTAGATAAATCTCGATCAAATGACACCTAACTTAATTTCTAACCCTAAATTATATCTATAGTACTACTAGTACTAGTACCAAAAAATTGAATGGATGTGAGAATCGAAAAACTTGTTTAAATAAACTGGAGACGAAACGGTCTTTCGGCTTTAAAAGCAAAAATATTGCAATATTCACTTAATTAACTAATCATAATATTAGCAGCCAAGTGCCCCTAGAAACGTGAGGCGCCCTAGACACCTATGGCTTAGGTTAAGCATGAATTTCCAGACAAATGCAGGAACTTAAATTAAAAGGGCTTAGGTTAGGGAACCGTACGCGACTAGAGCGCCTCACGCTTCTTACTTCTAGGGCTAGGGGCATAGGCTACGGCAACATTGCATGGTGCCACCAAGAGGCATGAGAACCAGCAGGGCAGGTGCGCAATATGCCCATGCATTAAGTTTTTAAGACAGCACTGCTTTTCTCAACTAATTTCACTATTGAGCAGTGGCGTAGCTTGGGTTATACTACCCGAGGCTAGCACCTTAGTCTAACATTGTAACATAATTGTAAACAAAAATTCTTACTTTATTTATTTTTTTAATTCGGTTCACTTGTTGACGTGAGTTATTCCCCTTTAAGAAGTATTCCAACTTGTGATTCGCATTTAAAATATTAATTCTGGAACTGGAATGCGCTAAAATCATCGTGGGTAAAAAAAATTGGAAAGTGCTTTCCACTGACTTTTAAATCAAATTAAATTGTCAAAATCGTTCAGTATTCATTAACAATATAACGTAAAGCATTATGCCTTTAAAAGAGGGATTCTCTTAGAAGCGCGAGGCACTGGGCATCAGCTGACCGCCGTCTCTTTTACTTTCTTTTTTTTTTTTTTTTCTGTGTCAAGTTAGCAAGCACATTATAACATTTGAGTCAGCAGATCAGAGCTCTGCGCCACATCTGCTACCAGCCGTCAACATTTGAGTCAGCAGATCAGAGCTCTGCGCCATATCTGCTACCAGCCGTCATGTTGTGGATATTGGCAAGCTATTTAGGACCACGGTTTTCATTTCGTTCCCGGCATCCTTGCCATCCCTGTGACGCCACAGCCCCTGTAGGGCTTTGGCCTCTGCCTCACCACTTCGGTTCCACTCAGACCTGATGCTTTTCTTTTCCATGCTTGGATGATTCCCAGCTTCTGTAGTATGCCATCCTTCTCTATATTGCAAGATAAGCCCCTGCCTTCTCTATATTGTAAAATAAGGCCCTGCCTTCTGTATATTGTAAGATAAGCCCCTGCCGTCTGTATATTGTAAGATAAGCTCCTGCCTTCTCTATATTGCAAGATAAGCCCCTGCCTTCTGCATATTGTAAGATAAGCCTCTGCCTTCTCTATATTGTAAAATAAGCCCCTGCCTTCTGTATATTGTAAGATAAGCCCCTGCCGTCTGTATATTGTAAGATAAGCTCCTGCCTTCTCTATATTGCAAGATAAGCCCCTGCCTTCTGCATATTGTAAGATAAGCCTCTGCCTTCTCTATATTGTAAAATAAGCCCCTGCCTTCTGTATATTGTAAGATAAGCTCCTGCCTTCTCTATATTGTAAGATAAGCCCCTGTCAAGCCAATATTCCTACATACATATGAACTTAACCCTTTCCTCACAAAACCACTTACAAAAAATGAAAAACATTTGTGAAACATAAAAACACATTTTTTAAGATAATTTTTTTTATTACATTTTATAAAGGATTAATATGTGAAACTTTGTTTTTTAGGGTTTATTTAATTCTCTGTTTGAAAATCTCATCAATATTATTTGTTTCACCAAAACTGTTGGTTTTGCTTCAGCATTCCCAAGTTGTATTACAATCAACTAATACTTCCACTTCCATGCTATCAGGGACAACCAAGAGCATTTTGACATTTAATTCTTTATTTCAAAATATAAGCATGATTTAAATTTGTAGATCCTACTCCAGAGTAAAATTAAATGCAACAACCCAAAATTTTGTGGACAAATTGGTAGGCAGTTGACAATAAATAACAGTGTATCAAATCGTGGAGTGACTTTCAGAGAGATCTACTGTACCAAAAATTCAGCACTACTGTACAATGTTATCTACAATGCTTTGCCAGGAGTCCCACACAGTTTTATTCACACAGTGAAGATATCTACCTCCGCCGCCATAATTGACCAGCATCAGTTCAACAGGTTATTTCCAAAGTACGAGTTACATTCATTCAGATCTATCCATCCTCGATGCCATACATTTGACCACAATGTCGTACTTTGGACCACAATCACTCATTCTATCACCCAAGACTCATTCACTTCAGCCATTACAATCGATCCATTAAATTCACTGAAACAGACAAACCTCTGAACAAACTCAAAACGTTTCATAGAACCGCCCTCGTATAACGTAGACTTTTATTCGTAATCATTGTCCTGTGTTACACGTGGAGGGAATTTAATGGCCGGGTCAGTGTCATATTCATCATCATCATACACATCATCGTCGTTATCTGCATAGTTGTAGGCGAATTTATCAATGTATTTCTTTTGTAATGTCTGGTATTGTTTACCTGGCCACTGTGGGTCCTGGGGCAAACGGTTTTCTGAAAAGAGATCAGAGGGTCATGCACCATTGAATGCTTATTTTAGTTAGGAAAACACATTTATTCTGTCAAACATGGAATCTTCTGTAAGTTGAATTATACAGAAAACTCTTCTCGCTTATTGTTTAACTACCTCATACAGTGCTACTTGACTGGGCTATTGCCACTTTATCCCAGACAATGCTCCTTAACTGGACTATTGCCACTCTACCACAGACAGTGCTACGTAACTGGACAATTGCTTCTCTACCCCAGACAATGCTACTTAACTGGACTATTGACACTCTACCGCAGTGTTACCTAACACTGCTATTGCTACTCTGCCCCCAGACTGTTCCTCAATTAAGTGATCATCACTCTACATCAACCCCCCCCCCCCCCCCCCCCCCCCCCCCCCCCCCCCCCCCCAGCTGCTGTCATCCGACTTACTTTGAGTACTGCTGACGTAACAATCTTTGCTTGTCTTGCAGTGCTTCAGTTTATGGAGCTCCTCGTGTAGCTGCTGCAGCAATCCATAGTTCAGTTCTGTCACCACATTCTTCAGCTGAAATAGACAACGCAGTCCTTGATAGAATGGCTGACATTTCATTCACAGCTGTTAACTTCACAAAAATGCTTCACTTTTAGAGACATATTTTCACAATTTTTGTCTTTCTAACACACTACCACCACTATGCATAAAATGTTTAACTCTTTACAAAATTTCTCCACCACCCTTCCCCCATTGTGATAAATAGCAAGGCACTCTTAAGATTATCTATTACATCGTTCCTTCAACAACTTAATGCATCTGCTGAGCCAAAGGGGCTCTCCCCCCGTCCCAGTAACAAAGGTTAGGAATCCATGTTTTAGAGGTTTATTTTCTCATTTCTACCTTTGGGAAGAGATTAATAAGACACGAACAAATTGTGTCAATATAACAATATAAGTTACACTTTAATAATAATTATACATTATACACAAGTAAACGTTTCGGCACATACCTTCATCAGTTGAGAACCCACGTTTTAGAGGTTTGTTTTCTCATTTCTACTGATGGGAACCCATATTTAAGAGACTTATTTGTTTGAGTTTTTAAAATATTTTTTGTGAGTTTTTTTTTTTTATTAATAAATTTTTTACATTTTTTTTGGTGTGTTTTTTTGAAAAAAACGAATTTAACCATTTGAGCATACTTACTTAATTTGATTACCTGTGATTTTCAGAGTGTATTATTATTATTATATATACTTACTTAATTTGATTACCTGTGATTTTCAGAGTGCAAAGGAGAAGATAAAGACAAATGCCAACAGCATTGACAGAGGTGTGTTGGACTGCTATGACAGTCAGAGCTTGATAAGAGGAGGCTTACCTGGTGGGGGTCTCTCCTTAGGTCATAGAAACTCATGAAGGTCGTTATGAACTCGCAGTAGAGGAAGTCGTGGGTCTGGTTGATGGTCCTCAGGCACCAGTACGTGTTGTTGTTGGCATTTGAACAGAAACAGAAGGGGCCATCTGGGGGTAGTGGACAGTGGGGGGGGGGGAGGAGGTGAAAAGGGGGGGGGGGGGGGGGGGGAGGAGTTGAAAAGAAACAGTTGTCAATAACCTAGGCTACAGATCAGGACTGGCAAGTGGAATTAACAAAGCCAGAATTAAACTGAATTTAGGCAGTTTTAAAGTACCCTCACTACCAAATTTTAGATTTTAAAAAATGTCAAATTTGTAACAAGAACATGTAAATCATGGAGCTTTCAACTTGCCATTCAGCTGTGTATCATAACCCTTCCATTCCAACCTGTCACTCAGCTGTTTATTAGAACCCTTCCATTCCAACTTTCCACTCAGCTGTGTATCAGAACCCTTCCATTCCGAATTTCCAGTTGGCAACAAAAAAGATTTCAGCAAAGTTACAATCAAATTCACTCCAGTGTCATCAAATAATTTCATCTCCTTAAATAAAGGTGACAGGCCACCTGAATCTTTGAATACAAGCCAAGCATAAAAATGCGCGTGACTTACATATCCAATAGGGTGGGGTCTTCCAGTGATCGTTGTCATGTGTGAAGCAGTTCATGTTTTCCATGTTGCAAAAGTTGTTTTTGCGTTTCCTGCGTATGCGCCGATTGCGCCGCCTCTCCTCCCGAATCATGGCTTCCTGATTTGCGCCACCATTGTCAGATTTCCTGTGGAGACCAAACAATTCAGACATTAAAAATAATGTTGTTTTTTTTACATTGCGTAAATGATGATACAGAATGATGATGATAATCAGTTTACTTTTTTGTCATGTGCGTTTCGGCAGACTGCACCAACAAAACAAGGTCAGGGTTGGGAACTTAAGACCACCAGGAAACATGAGGCTGCTATCAGCGGGAGTTACCTTTTCTTTTTTGGTTCAACGATGTTCCCCTGCTCATCGCATTCACAGTTCTCTGCCTCATCCAATTCGTTCTCCACTTTGTCCATATCTCCACCTTCCTCGGCCACATCCAGGGGGCGCTGCTCCCTCAAATGTCTACGGATATCCTGTGGATGTGTTGTTTTTTTTTAAAACATTAAAACTTAACATTTCCGCCATGTTTATAAATCCCCATGATATAAATGTCAACCTGTTTCAGTCAGGAGGCTCGGAATAATTCATTTCGCAGAATAATTTAAATGATATCATTTATATTTTAAAACTGGAACAAAAGGGGGGGGGGGGTTACTGGTTTTACAATGTAGGGGGGGGTGGCGGGTTTTACAAAGTAGGGGGTAGCTGGTTTTACAATGTAGGGGGTTAGCTGGTTTTACAATGATTACTGGTAATTTGTTTGAACAGGAAGTTTGTTCAAAATTAAATTATGGGGGGAAAAAAATATTATTTTTTCCATTTTTTTTTTATTCCACATTTCCTACTCACTAAAAAAAACATAAAAATAAATAATTAAACAAATCCCCATACAAAATTTTTTATTTTGAACAAACTTCAATACTAACAAATTTCTGTTGAACAATGCTCCATCTGACACATTTCTTGCGTACAAATTTCCAGCATAAGTCAGAAAACCAGTGGCCCATACTGGATCATTAGAGCATATGAAATGGGCCCATCCTAGATCATTAGGGCATATAGAAAGGGGCCCATCATAGATCATAAACACATATTTGAATCAGCTTCAAGGCCATCTCAACAGCTATGGGTAACAAATAATAAAGGGTATGCAGGCTAGGAATTGAAGGAGGATCAACTGATTGATAGCTGTATAAGAAAACCTACCCGAAGATCTTCAAGTGCCTTTCTGTACTCTTTTATCATATCATCGATGATCTCTTTATGATTTTCCCACTCAGAGGCTTTCTGGTATATGTCAAGGTCACAAACCACGGACTGGTTGGTCAGGATGCGACATCGACGGTTGAGCATTGCTGAAACCCAAATTGTAACTGATGACCATTGCTGAAACCCAAATTGTAACTGATGACCATTGCATGGGACTTATTGATTCTCTTTTTAAACTGAAAAATTTAAATTGTTATAGATAGAAAAAAATAAAACTAGAGCTGAAAGCAAGGGATTCCAATGTCTGTTGTTTTATCTACTTGGGCAATGCTTTTTTTTTTTGGTACACATGAACAAAACCTGCTTCAACATTGCTTAGAGGTTTGTCTGAAATAAGTAAAAACATTGAAAAAATTACACCATGTTTAAGATACCAGTCAACAGGTGCACTTACGGAAACTGGCATTGGTCATGGCAGGATGTAGAGTGTTCGCTTGGACATCTGTTGACCTTTTTATCTTGGCAGACCTGGCCTCTGAAATGACAGCAGCAGACAACGGATTAATGATTCCTTTGCCCAAAGTGTCAATAAATCTGCTTTTATTATTAAAAAATAAATATAATCGCTTAGCCATTGCGAGTCTTAATTTGTTTTCTAACTGCAATCAATCCGTCACGTTTCAGCACTGACAAGAGGACTACCCCAGGTGGTATGAAATTCTGGAAGCATGTTTGAATAATGTTTTCTATGAATAACAATAAATTGTATTTCAATCAACAGGGCCCACCACATTGCTAGAGGAAACTGAGAGATTATTGCAAACTCTCTCCTTATCTTGTTTGTTTGGTGTTTTGTCCTTTGCCCGTGAAGTTGACAGAGGCAATTTCCGACTTGAGTAGTGGCCTTGACTCGAGCTATATTGTGCTTAAAGCAAGAGAGAGTTGCTCAATTGTCAGCCTCAATCTCTCGCCCTCAGCCTACTAGATCCAATGGCAAGATTTGTACTTTTCTTATGACTGTACTAATAACAAGCAAACTGTACCATCAGAAAAGTATTTTCCGTCTCTCTGCTCCATGAAATCCCAGCTGCCTAGGTTCGGCAGTGTTTTTGCAGAATAACGAAAGAATTTCATTAAAGGGAAGGCAGCATAATTTCTTTCCTTTATGCTGGCAAAAAGAATACCATAAATATGCGCCCCCCCCCTCCCCTCCCCGTTGGTTAAGTCACTGACAAGCTCAGTTATGATGCCAGGGATTAAACTAGGTTCAAATATGTCGCTGTTTTCAAAAGCTATGTCAATGTCTTACTGTGGTTGGCATCATGGCTGGCATGTCGTTTTCTAAACTGCTTATTCTTCTGCTCGGCCCTGCTCAACTTCTTCTGTTTCCTTTGTCTGCACGAGCACGGGTGCGTGCTGATTGGTTGATCCTTGAGCGCAGCATCGCCCTCGCTTGTCGCTTTATTGTTGCTGCATTTCAGCTTTTTCAGGACTCCATTACTTTCCTGGCAGTACCATTTCTGTTGCATAAAAAAGAAAAAAAAAACATAGTACTCCAGAACAGCTGTGAAGCTTCAAAAAAAAAAAAAAAAAAAAAAAAAAAAAAAAAAAAAAAAAAAAAAGAAAAAAAAAAAAAAAAAAAAAAAAACAAAAAAACCCAAAAAAAAAGTAAAAAAAAAAAAAAAAAAAAAAAAAAAAAAAAAAAAAAGAGAAAAAATTTGGTGGCCATTTAAAAAATAATAAATAAAACACATATGATGCAACCAAAAACTAAGTTCTTCTCTTGGGAAGCTCTCTAATGTTAAGAGAAATTTAATAGATAGGTAACATATTTTTACCTAGTTTTGGCGTGCTGCACCGAATGTGAACCCCTGGTTGAACGCAATTCCGGTTTTTACTTATTGCTTGGACTGAACATGCAAGGGTTTACAGGGCAGATGGTACAAGTATCATGAAACTTTACCTGAGAGGGTTTACAGGGCAGCTGGTACCGGTATCATGAAACTTTACCTGAGAGGGTTTACAGGGCAGCTGATATTCTTTTCTGGAGCACTCTGCAGTTAACTTTTTTGTGTGGCTTGGAATGTAAAAGTCCATTTGTTTGGCGCTGGCCGCCTGGTTCAAGATGGTCAGCTCTTCACTTCTACGCTTCTCCTTAAGCATTTTCTCTGTCAGCTTCCTTGAATGATACGGCAGAACATTTGTAACCGGAGTGGTGTTTTCTTTTTAATTTTAAGTTAACAATATGGTCGAACTTCTGAGGTGCATTTGTTTGTTTTTGTAAAGAGGTAAGCAAATTTAAGTTTAAATGGTGTAATACATTTAAGCTTTTATGATGTTTGACCACTGAAAATTTGAGGCGTTCACAATGAGCCTTTTTTCTGTGCTCTATCTAAACTTGCCAAAGGAGCCCAAAAGTGGGGGGGGGGGGGGGGGGGGGGGG
>CAXITT010000268.1:13528-41017 GCA_964033795.1 Lymnaea stagnalis
AAAAAAAACAAATTAAACCTTTTTTTAGTTTTTTTTTTTTTTTTTTATTCTTTTTTTTTTCATTGAAACTCAATGACAGAAGATTTTGTCACAAAACACATGATGGAGATTTTATAACACAAAAGTCACATCCTTTATTCACATCACCTACCCTCTTTCGAAGAGAATTGTATCTCTCCAGGGTTTCTTGGCAATGTTGACAAACCCTCTGTTGTCCACACTGAAACAGATCAAAGCAAACAATGTACAAAAGGTTAAACCAACAGGACGGATCCACCAAAGCCTCTGTATGTGTTAATAAAACATAAGTCATGGAGAATGGTTGAGAGCCCCTGTCAGAGAGAACTGAGGTTAATTAAAAGATAAAACCATGCCCTGTCAGACAGAAAAAAAATCAAACAAAGCTTTAACAATAAAGAGGTGCAACCGACATGAAGAAGGGATCCTTTTAAATTGAAGGTGATACCCAACCAAGAATATGAAGCTGAAGCTTACTAGGGCAAGGTTTTAAAAAAGTTAACCTGGGTCAAATTTAGACATTATCAAACAGTGGCAACTGAAAGTGTGTGTGAGTCCTGGGGTGTGGGGGGAGCAATGTCAGTTGTTGGATGAGGCACAAAAATAAATTAAAAAAAAAAAACAATTTGACTATATATTCATAAACTTCTTTCCATGCACTTTTTACAGAACAGTCGGCTTGTACCTAAAGGCATACAATGCACTCACTTTTTAGGATCCTCTGCAGCTTTCAACAACTTGACAATGGACTCGCCATCCATGTGGCTGGGAGCCTCTTTCCTGCCCAGTTCAATCACAGTTGGGGCAATGTCAACATTGTTCACTATGTTGGATATACTGAAATAGACAAGAAAATGTCAATGTAGCCCACTATATTGGATGTACTGAAATAGACATAGCAAGTCAATGTGGCCCACTGTATTGGATATATTGAAATAGACAAGGTAATTTCAACATTGTTCACCACATTGGATACACTGAATTAGACAAGACAATGTCAATGTGGCCCACAATATTGGATATACTGAAATAGACAGGGCAATGTCAATGTGGCCCACTCTATTGAATGTACTAAAGAAATAGGAATTCATAAAATCATATGTTATTATTATCGTGGCAGTGTGTTAATGCTTGGGTTTACGATATTCCGTGCAAGTGGCATTGAGATTTATTACACAATAGTTGTTTTCATTTTTAAAACAAAACAGATTTTTTAAAATATCTTGTGGTTTGTGAGTTGATGCGGTGCTTAATGTTTGACTGATTTTAGTGGATTAGCGATTGTGTTGTTTGAGAAGATCTATTTTTATGCTGTTCTTTTCTTTCAATTTTTTTTTTTTTAAAATAAAATCAAGTGCATCTGAGGAACATACAAAATTTTAGTTAAAGCAGGGTTTCCATTAGCAGGGAATGGGTATAGAATTATCTTGGGTTTAATTTAAATGAAATGATTTTACACAGCATGAGCTTGGTGCTCAATGAACTGGTAATCACTCTCTTAAAAAAAAAAGTTAGAAACCAGAAAGATGATGCCTAACCCATCCTACTGAATAGAATAATTGGATGCCTTCAGGTTTACAGCACTGACATTCCTAAAAAAAATTGTCATTTCTTTAAATATTCGTATAAAAACCATAGGCTGTCCTAACAGACTACACATTTTAGACTGGCATAAATGTATCTCCTAATCAGGTAATTTCGGTCAAGATCAGAGTGTGAGCAGAATTTAGTAGAGATATATGGAAAGTTTGCAAGGATAATGACTTAATGAGTACTTTGGCTTAAAGGTAAGAATTATTTCACAGCACCTCTAAGGCTTATTGGAAAACATAATTTGAAAACCACTGATCTATGAGATATATATTTAAAATGGTATCTTAATTAAGCTACATCTGGTCATTTTAAAAAATAGATAAGTTAGAAATTTTAACAGTGAGTTGAGACACAGTGTGTCCGTCTTGCTGCTAAAAGTCATGGTTTTACAGTAACTCATTTACTTTGAAGATTTACCCAGAAGTTGATTTACTTAAATATAAAAATTAAATATATATATATATGCATAGAAATCCATGAAGAGGTATAAGGTTACTTATGACTTCAACGAAGCTCCTGCTCTCCTTCTTACATGGTTCCGGGTCGTATGCGTGGACCTCTCATAATCAAAGGTACACGAGTGTCAAAGTCAAAGGGCATGGCCTTGCCTTTTATCAGGCCAAACTGGCCGAGGTGGTATCCGTGGTCAGAGGTGTAGATAATGTACGTGTTGTCCAATTCACCCAACATGTCCAGTTCTTCCACAAGCTGTAACATCCAAGAACATAACTCACTCATTTTTTTTTACCAATACATGTAATTTTTTAATTGAGAATGTATTACTACAACAGACTACAGTGAGATTTAGGCATTCATGCTCTAATAACAAAAACAAAAATTATTCCAGAGTATGAAATGTGCTTGAACTTTAATAAACTTGTACCAGGTGTTTGAAAAGTGGCTCGTCAGATGTATCAAAACAGCGATTTTTTTTTTTTTAATATTAGTAAATTTTTTTTAAAAAGCTGAACTGGAACTTAAGCAGTTTTTTTTTTTTAATTATTTATTTGCCCCTCCCCAAAGTCATCTAGTCAAAAGGTTATGCGAAATTTTTAATATCAAAAAAGTGATTTTTTTTTTTTTAATATTAGTAAATTTTTTTTAAAAAGCTGAACTGGAACTTAAGCAGTTTTTTTTTTTTAATTATTTATTTGCCCCTCCCCAAAGTCATCTAGTCAGAAGGTTATGCGAAATTTTTAAAAATTAAAAAATAGTTGCAAAATTTTGATATTGTTATTTATAATTTAATAATTCTAGCATTGCAAAATAAAAAAAATTAAAAATTATTGCAACCTGGCGATATACAAAAATTAAAAAATCACAGCACTGAATTGCGTTTACTATCTGTGGTGCAACTCACACTTTCCACAAGGTCATCCACAGACTGCAGTGTTTGCAGTCGCCGTCTCTGGAGCAGATCCGTGAAGATCTTGTACTGAGGAATCATGGGGTAGATGTACTGTAGGAGCCACTGCTTGTCAGGGTTAGGGGCATAGTTCCAAGCTGGCGTCCTGTTTGTTTAGGTTTAACAATAACACTTTGTTATTAGAAAATGAAAAAACAAATTAAGTCTAAAATAATTTTTTCCATTACTTTAAAGCCATTCAGAAGTTGTTCTTTATTTTCAAATGACAATAGATATAACAGTCAGGGAGATAAAAAAGATATATTTTCAAAACCATTCATATTCTAGATAATAAAAAGCTTGATTGTTTTGACTCATTAGATTTTTTTTTTTTTTTAAAGTAATTTTAACTCCGCAGTCCTGGTAGCATAAATCTAATTTATGTTTTTCAAAGTGCAAGCTTGTGTCGGGGGGGNATGGAAGTGACATCACATTATCCATGCCAAGTAACAAAACAAACTAGTGGACCTCTGGGTTTCTAGTAACATTAACACTGTCACACTATCATTTCAATGGAAGTGACGTCACATTATCCATGCCAAGTAACAAAAGAAACTAGTGGACCTCTGGATTTCTAGTAACATTAACACTGTCATTTCAAAGGAAGTGATGTCACATGATCCATGCCAAGGAACAAAACAAACACGGAGATTTCAAAGTTGTCTTGTAATTCAGAGCCAGAAACCCTAACTCAACCGGAACATACAGAAGCTTGCCATTTATTTAAACATCAGCTAAAGCCCGCCAAACAATGGGGGACGCAAGACGTGAACTTCCCAGCACCTAAAGTTTCTTGACCAAAAAATGCATCCAAGTAACGCACTTTATAAGAGTCTCAATTAGTCCTGCTACCACTGCTCCTGCATGCCATTGCCCCTGAGCTATATTAACATTCTTATGTCCCACCTCCTTTTACACCACTGATTTATTACACCAACTATTGCCGTAAAACAAAATGCACTCCATTAGAGACATTGTTACATAGAGAATTATGGGTTTTAATAAGTCAGGTCAATACAACAATACTCCAAAGGGATGTATGGTAAATTAACGTGTTATAGTCAAGTCTATGTTTTGACCTATTTTTCCACTTCAACGTTGAGCTTAAGTTTCCACCACTCCCCACCCACTGTTTTGGTTTGGAGTCACTGAATGTGTAGCGCTGTGCCAACCCCGCCCCTCCATTGACTGGGAAAAGGTTATTTACATTTGAATACATTTTATTTGTTGTAAGAAATGCTATCAGGTGAAGAAATTTCAAAAATTTATTTTCTAGAGAGTTCTGATTTGTTCCATATTTATATAAGCCGACAGGTAAAGAATTTTTGCTAATTCTCCTACACATTTACAAGATGCAATATATTTGTAAGATTGCACTCTGTATGTGTGTGTGTAATTTAATATTTGTATCTTTTGAGGATTGTACCTTTACACTTGCTGTGCTGTAAATTGCAATAGTTTTTATTACAGTCTATTTGAGTCTATACTTTAAATAAATGTAGTAGTATAATTAAATAAAATATTGTTAATATCACTAGATTTGGTAATGTTTTTCTTTGCTTACTGATTTTTTTTTTTATAGTTCTTTGTTGCATCTTGTTCATTTGATAAGCCATTTCTTAAACTTAAAACAGATTAGATTTTCAAAACTTTATAAAGTTAAGTAACAAATGTTATGCCTGTAGTATGAGACATAAAATTGCCAGAACAAAATCAGTATCAACGAATAAGAAACTTAAACGCTTATGATAAAAGACCTAAAAAAATAAAACACTACTAAAAGTAAACAGGTAAACATCACCCTTACAAAGAAACAAAAAAAGGAGCCGCACCCAATGAAAAAAATCTGACTTACTTGCTGGGGAATTTTTTTTTGCTGTCGTGAAGGAACGCCCGGCTTTTGTTGGCCAGCAGGTCGGTCAGGTAGTCTGTGTAGTAGTTGTCATCATGTCTTGTCTTCACGCCCAGCTCGTCCACGACACTGTAGTTGTAGAAACGTGAGTTCTTTATTAGGCCAACCCACCTCTGCCACCCTGGGGGTATGTGGTTGCCGTCGTATTCATTTAAGTATTTGCCAAAATACCCTTTACAGAAAAAAAAGGGGTGCATTTAAAAAGAAAATAATTATATTTATGTAATATAGCAAAAAATAATTAGTATTTTCCTAAATATTTGAGACAGAGTACAAAACTAATGTTAAAATTCCTGTTCAATCACGATTTCATTAGATCAGAGCTTATAATTGTATCATCTAGTAATAGGAGAGTGGACTGTGAACGCCTTAAACGCAGCGTTTTTCGTCGACCGGACGTCCCCTAGGCCAGGGGGAGGTTCCTGACATGCCGCCGCACGGTCTGGCGGCGGGGAGATCTGGCGTCTGACCCGTGTGGAGACGTGCCGGGGAAGGGGGGGTAGGAGCACACGCTCGACCACCCACCGACGCCATTTCCCAATGTGACGTATTTTGTAATGGATTGCATGAAGTCAGGGAAAACTTCATCACATCAAGTGGTTCATGTTTAAATAATTTGGATTTATTGGTGGAAGACTTCTTGAAATTTTGGGCAAAATTAATCTTGCATTTTGTGAAAGTAAAGCTTTATTTAAAATCATTTAAGTATATATATTTTTTCACTTCTGGGTTAATCCTGATTAAGATGACCTCAAAAACAAAAGCAAAAACCCATTAAATTAATGAAAATATTGTACAAATGAAATTTGATGCATAGGTACATTAAATCCAAGTACTCCATAAATTATAAAATTTTCACAAATAAATAACTGAATTATTATTTTAAAAATTCTTATAAAAATATAGAATTCTGTAAATAATTTAAAAGATAAAGAACTATGTAAAATTTATAATGCAGTAAATATTTTAAAAGATAGCTTTAGAATGCAGTAAAAATTTAAGACTGTGATTATTGGCCAACCTGTTGCGTGTGTTTCATTTAGGTATGTGGAGAATACATTTGGCTCATGATTTTTCTGCCACTCTGGGGATGAGCAGTTGGCATTGTTGGTGTATGTGTCGTGGTTGTGTGGGTACATGCCCGTCAGAAAACTGCTACGTGACGGACAGCACATCGGAGTGGGGACGAAGGAGTTGTTGAAGTAGACCCCTTGCCTGATCAGTAAGTTCTGTACTTTAGGCATGTACTTGAGTGAGCCTGGATACATGGAGAGACAGTTTAGTTCAGGCCGTGTTAGGAAAATAAACCAAATAAATTAAATGATAGTAAACAACCTGACTAAGTCAAGTAGATATCTCAGCCAATGAAGATATCCCAGTTTATGTCAATATTGCAATAAAACAAGATTGCTTAGTACAAGAAATTATCTCAGTATGAGAAATTATCTCAATCTGAGAAAGTATCCCAGTACAAAACAGTATCCCACTAGGCGAAGTTTTTCAGTACAAGCAGGTACCTCAATATCCTAATACAAAATAAGCTTCCCATTATGAGAAGTATTCCAGTGCAATCAGGTATTCCAATATGAGAAACCATCCCAGCACAAGAAGCATCCAGCACAAAAAAGAAGCCCAGTGTGAGGAGTAGGCCTTTTACTATTGAAGCATGAGAAGTATCCCAGAATCAGAAAGAAAAGTATCATACCTAACAACACATCCTGGTCATCTGTAAGTATAACAATTATATTTGGCTGTTCGCTGCGGACTGACGGCCTTCTTGGCTGTCGAGGTCGGGACGGGTTCCGCCCAGCAGGGGTCTTGAAGGGCGTAGTTCTTTGGCTAGAGTAATCCTTGACATCACTCTCAGGTTTTTTACCCCTAAGGGCAGTTTTTCTTTCCCTTGGCAGCTCAGGGTCATCTGACTGGGACACAGCCATTTGAAGTGAGACAAACAACATGAGTAAAAACAACAGCGGACTGATGCCCCTTGGGGATGGAGTTTTGAGATACATATTGGCTGCTGGAGCTGTCATCTTTTGTTTGGTCTTTGGAAGATGTTGTAGGTTGGTAGATGTTTAATCCTTGAAGTTGACGTCAGACATTTCACTAGTCTCCAGTTATTTCAGAAGTCGGTTGTCCACGTCTGTAAAAATATTTTTTTTTAATTTTAAAAATGGCAAAAACTTAGAAAGTTATTTTTTTTTAATATTAATATTTTTATAAAAACATCTCAATTTAGAGAAACAAAAATTGAGAAGTATGGGGATCAAAGCCTCAGATTTGCAGTGCAGTCTTACTGTCTTAAAACTTAAGAACCATTCCCATATTTTTTTTTCTTAATTATTTTTAAAATCGTCGGCAAGTTTAAGAAGTGGTGACACGTATTATTTTTAATTAATTGCAAATCAAAGAAACCGGAAGGATAGAAAATAGTTCCGTTCTTATTTATAGTAATATGGCGGCAAACTTACTATTTCTCGGCTCGTTCCTATAAAATGTAAACGGATAAAATTTAGATATGGAAACTTATGGATAATCCTATTTTGTATAGATTTTATATTTATAAATTCTAAAATTCCCATCTCTGTATCTGTCAATGACTCTCTGTCTGTCTATCTCTCACTGTCTCTTTCTCTCTATGTCTCTGTCTTTGCATCTCCCTCTGTCTCTGCATCACTCTCACCCCCTCCCTTCCTCTATCTCTCTCTCTCTGAAGAATGAAACATGTTCAACATAGTTTCACGCTAGTGATTAGGCCTACCTAACAAGAGTTAGCTATGAGCACAAAATTTTACTCTACAGGTCCAAGCGGTAGAGACTTTGTCATTTTCAAGTGAATTTTAATTTCTTAAGGTTTTCACTTATTTCTTTTTGTCACAGAAAGCTCATCCCCAGGGATCCATTGTCAGCGAAAGCGGTTGGGATTTGGGCAGCCCAGAGGAAGAAGTCGCAATTTATTTTTCTCCTATCAAAGCCGAGGGAACAAGAAACCCGAACATACCAAGCCTAGAAGATGTTGACAAGGAAAACCCAGCGATAGATAACCTGGGGGAGATAAACGGGGCAACCGGTGGAAGCGAGATATTGTCTGGCAACAGGGTCGGCCCCACGGCAGCAGGTGGTCTGTGAGACAAACTGGGGCATGTCAGCTCGACCCCAAACACACTTCAACACTTGCAAGGGGCTCTGTGGGTCGCTGTGACATGTTAGATTAGGGTAAAGATCCCAGAGGAAACCGGCGTGACGCTCGGGGGCAAGCTTTTCATTTATGTCTCGCAGGGTGTGGTGCTCAACATAAGCCTGTCACGTGGAAGTATTGTGAGAGACTTCTGCTGGGGGAAAGGTTAGCAGCGAGAACGGATAACGTAACGAGCAACCGCTCTGACGAATGACACAGGAGATGACTTGGTACAAGTGCAGACACAAGGGATGGCGTGGTACAAGTGCAGACACAAGGGATGACTTGGTACAAGTGCAGACACAAGAGATGACTTGGTACACCTACAGACACAAGGAATGACTTGGTACAAGTACAGACACAAGGGATGACTTGGTACAAGTGCAGACACAAGGGATGACTTGGTACAAGTGCAGACACAAGAGATGACTTGGTACACCTACAGACACAAGGAATGACTTGGTACAAGTACAGACACAAGGGATGACTTGGTACACGTACAGACACAAGAGATGACTTGGTACACCTACAGACACAAGGAATGACTTGGTACAAGTACAGACACAAGGGATGACTTGGTACAAGTACAGACACAAGAGATGACTTGGTACACCTACAGACACAAGGGATGACTTGGTACAAGTACAGACACAAGGGATGACTTGGTACACGTACAGACACAAGAGATGACTTGGTACAAGTACAGACACAAGGGATGACTTGGTACACGTACAGACACAAGGGATGACTTGGTACACGTACAGACACAAGGGATGACTTGGTACACGTACAGACACAAGGGATGACTTGGTACACGTACAGACACAAGGGATGACTTGGTACACGTACAGACACAAGGGATGACTTGGTACACGTACAGACACAAGGGATGACTTGGTACACGTACAGACACAAGGGATGACTTGGTACACGTACAGACACAAGGGATGACTTGGTACACGTACAGACACAAGGGATGACTTGGTACACGTACAGACACAAGGGATGACTTGGTACACGTACAGACACAAGGGATGACTTGGTACACGTACAGACACAAGGGATGACTTGGTACACGTACAGACACAAGGGATGACTTGGTACACGTACAGACACAAGGGATGACTTGGTACACGTACAGACACAAGGGATGACTTGGTACACGTACAGACACAAGGGATGACTTGGTACACGTACAGACACAAGGGATGACTTGGTACACGTACAGACACAAGGGATGACTTGGTACACGTACAGACACAAGGGATGACTTGGTACACGTACAGACACAAGGGATGACTTGGTACACGTACAGACACAAGGGATGACTTGGTACACGTACAGACACAAGGGATGACTTGGTACAAGTACAGACACAAGGGATGACTTGGTACACCTACAGACACAAGGGATGACTTGGTACACGTACAGACACAAGGGATGACTTGGTACAAGTACAGACACAAGGGATGACTTGGTACACGTACAGACACAAGGGATGACTTGGTACACGTACAGACACAAGGGATGACTTGGTACACGTACAGACACAAGGGATGACTTGGTACACGTACAGACACAAGGGATGACTTGGTACACGTACAGACACAAGAGATGACTTGGTACACGTACAGACACAAGGGATGACTTGGTACACGTACAGACACAAGAGATGACTTGGTACACGTACAGACACAAGGGATGACTTGGTACACGTACAGACACAAGGAATGACTTGGTACACGTACAGACACAAGGGATGACTTGGTACACCTACAGACACAAGGGATGACTTGGTACACGTACAGACACAAGGGATGACTTGGTACACGTACAGACACAAGGGATGACTTGGTACACGTACAGACACAAGGGATGACTTGGTACACGTACAGACACAAGGGATGACTTGGTACACGTACAGACACAAGGGATGACTTGGTACACGTACAGACACAAGGGATGACTTGGTACACGTACAGACACAAGGGATGACTTGGTACACGTACAGACACAAGGGATGACTTGGTACACGTACAGACACAAGGGATGACTTGGTACACGTACAGACACAAGGGATGACTTGGTACACGTACAGACACAAGGGATGACTTGGTACACGTACAGACACAAGGGATGACTTGGTACACGTACAGACACAAGGGATGACTTGGTACACGTACAGACACAAGGGATGACTTGGTACACGTACAGACACAAGGGATGACTTGGTACACGTACAGACACAAGGGATGACTTGGTACACGTACAGACACAAGGGATGACTTGGTACACGTACAGACACAAGGGATGACTTGGTACACGTACAGACACAAGGGATGACTTGGTACACGTACAGACACAAGGGATGACTTGGTACACGTACAGACACAAGGGATGACTTGGTACACGTACAGACACAAGGGATGACTTGGTACACGTACAGACACAAGGGATGACTTGGTACACGTACAGACACAAGGGATGACTTGGTACACGTACAGACACAAGGGATGACTTGGTACACGTACAGACACAAGGGATGACTTGGTACACGTACAGACACAAGGGATGACTTGGTACACGTACAGACACAAGGGATGACTTGGTACACGTACAGACACAAGGGATGACTTGGTACACGTACAGACACAAGGGATGACTTGGTACACGTACAGACACAAGGGATGACTTGGTACACGTACAGACACAAGGGATGACTTGGTACACGTACAGACACAAGGGATGACTTGGTACACGTACAGACACAAGGGATGACTTGGTACACGTACAGACACAAGGGATGACTTGGTACACGTACAGACACAAGGGATGACTTGGTACAAGTACAGACACAAGGGATGACTTGGTACAAGTACAGACACAAGGGATGACTTGGTACAAGTACAGACACAAGGGATGGCGTGGTACACGTACAGACACAAGGGATGACTTGGTACACCTACAGACACAAGGGATGACTTGGTACACGTACAGACACAAGGGATGACTTGGTACACGTACAGACACAAGGGATGACTTGGTACACGTACAGACACAAGGGATGACTTGGTACAAGTACAGACACAAGGGATGACGTCAACCTTCAACTCACCAAGGAACAGATGTGGCATTATATAAATCATAAAATTACTCTAGTGAATCACATCAAATTAAATCACGAGATTCCACTAGTGAATCACGTGATATAAATCATCAGATTCCACTAGTGAATCACATTCAAATAAATCATCACATTCCGCTTGTGAATAACATTCATATAAATCGTCAGATTTCACTAGAGAATCTCATCATATAAATCGTCAGATTTCACTAGTGAATCGCATCATATGATCAGCAGATTTCACTAGTGAATCACATCATATGAATCAGAAGATTTCACTAGTGAATCACATCATATGAATCAGCAGATTTCAATGGTGCTATAACAGTGCCTTAATTTCCAATAAAATTTATTTTAACCCTTTGAAAACGTGGGGCACAGAATGTGCAAGTGAAAATAAAAACATAAAAAAAACACCCTTTTAATGGCATATCGACTTTAAGAGCCTGAAGCTTTCAGAGAAAGGGAAGAAGAAAGAAAGAAAGAAATGCCACGTAATGAGTTTCTGTGAGGAGGTCGAGGGTGTTGTTTGTTTGTTTCTTTTTAAATTTCAGGGAACAGACCTGGAACAAACAGCAGGAAGACTAAACACAGTGATGAGGTGAGACGGAGATGACAAGAAACTAGATCATTGCCTGTGTCGGCAGGATGCCGTACTGCAGGGGTTAAACATGGGGTATCAAATGGTGGTGGGGCTCGATGGCGCGCAGAAGGGTAAAATATACCCCCTCCTAACCCTCCACACAGTAAGTGGAAGAGTTAAGCAAAAGCGGCATCATGCTGCCGTGAGGAAGTTTGAATTTCAATTTAGCGAACTGTTATGCCCTCGACGGCCTGTTATGACCACGACGGCCTGTTATGACCACGACGGCCTGTTATGGCCACGACAGCATGTTATGGCCTCGATGACCTGTTATGGCCTCGATGACCTGTTATGGCCACGACGGCCTGTTATGACCACGACGGCCTGTAATGACCACGACGGCCTGTTATGAACTCGAGATTCAATGTTCTAATATTAAATAACACTAAGCAAAATATATGTGTATTGTAATACATGAAAAAAACAACGGATGTTAACTCTGTTTAAAAAGTGCCATATCGAAACACTGCCCCCCCGGGGGGCCCATTCCCCCCCCCCGTCCAAACACACTTTTATTATAAAACGCAAATGCATTTCCTATCTTAGAGGATAAATACCCCTCCACCAAACACTTTCAACTATAAATAATACTAATAAGTTTTAAAATCTTCAAATTGCCTCCCCTCCACCAAACCCTTTCAACTATAAATAATACTAATAAGTTTTAAAATCTTCAAATTGCCTCCCCTCCACCAAACCCTTTCAACTATAAATAATACTAATAAGCTTTAAAATCTTCAAATTGCCTCCCCTCCACCAAACCCTTTCAACTATAAATAATACTAATAAGTTTTAAAATCTTCAAATTGCCTCCCCTCCACCAAACCCTTTCAACTATAAATAATACTAATAAGTTTTAAAATCTTCAAATTGCCTCCCCTCCACCAAACCCTTTCAACTATAAATAATACTAATAAGTTTTAAAATCTTCAAATTGCCTCCCCTCCACCAAACCCTTTCAACTATAAATAATACTAATAAGTTTTAAAATCTTCAAATTGCCTCCGCAGTGGAGCGTAATCCTCACTTTGGGGAAACATTGTTGTGAATTATTATTATTTTTTTTCTTTTAACTTGACTTTCTGATCAATCACTATCATATCCGATAAACGCGTAGTACAAGACTGTAGACTCCGAGTCAGGCAGGTGTCGCCAGGAGCTGGTTCTCCGTTTGAGACATGATGACGCCACGACAGCGATTCCCTGCCAACAGCTTTTTAAAATGTTTACCTGAAATAAGGGTCACGATGACCTAACACTAAATTCACACCAAATGGCCTTGCCCTTTGACAGCAGGCGCACGGAAATCGCACCCAACTTCAAATGGCGTTGGGCCGCACGAGTCTGATAAAAGACACTGTACGTCTTTGATTTCGTCTGGCAAAGTGGTACTACACGTCAAGGGCGAGGCGCTGATTGCCCAGGTTGGGATGTCACTAAAAACCAGTCAACATGCCATTAAATTACAGGTAGCACGCAAATATCACGCGAGGTGTTGCTGAATGTCAGGTAACGCGTTGCTTAATGTCGGGTAATGCGCAGCTAGCTGTTAGGTGATGTGTTGCTAAATTCCAGATAATGCGTAGCTAAATGTCAGATAATGCGTAGCTAAATGCCACATAATGCGTAGCTAAATGTCAGATAATGCGTTGCTAAATGCCAGATAATGCGTAGCTAAATGCCAGATAATGCGTAGCTTAATGTCAGATAATGCGTAACTAAATGCCAGATAATGAGTAGCTAAATTTCAGGTGAGTATTGCTAAATGTCAGGTAATGCATTGCTCAATGTCATGTAACACGTTGCTGAATGTCAGGGGTGATACGTTGTTAAATATCAGGTAATGTGTTGCTCAATGGCAGGTTGAACGATAGGTAATGCCTTGCTTAATGTCAGGTAACACATTGCTGAATGTCAGGTAATGCATTGCTGGATGTCAGGTAACGCAAAACTAAATGCCAGGTAATGCGTAGCTAAATAACAGGCAATGCATAGGTAAATGTCAAGTAATGCGTTTCTGAATGCCAGGTAACATGTTGCTGAATGTCAGGTAACGCGTTCATGAATGTCAGGTAACATGTTCATGAATGTCAGGTAACAGGTTGCTAAATGTCAGGTAACACGTTGCTGAATGTCAGCTAACGCGTAACTAAATGTCAGGTAAGCGTTGCTAAGTTCCAGAAAAGTGGCGCTAGTTGACAGGTAAATTTCAGTGTTAACATCAGGTGGTGAGGTTACAGGTTGACTACTTCCCAAGGTTTGTTTCACGTGTGAGAGCTTAAGTCTCGGACGAGGTGCTCAAGGTCACAAAATGTGCCGTACAATTTTTTTTAAATGTCTAAACTAGAACTTACCCAAAGCTATAATCACACTCATGATATGAGCACCCAGTAAGGGGCGCAATTCGCAAAGTAGGGGGCGCACGACGGGGGGGGGGCGCACGACAGGGGAGGGGGAGCGATACTGTGCAGATGGCCGGTCCGCTGACGTGTATTAATGACTTCCACCACTAACAGGGGGAGATAACAATCACAATCCGTCTTCATTTACAACTTCAACGAGTGCCGATTAGATTAGCGTCCCTTTACTTGAAAACCTTTTAAATTATGGCAACCCTCTCTCCTCCCCTTTCCTGAATGACGGCGCCCCCCGCCCTCCAACCCTATCGCAAGCGGTTCCTTATATTCCTGATTATTTTCAGAGGTTGTGGCACTCTGGCACCAGAAATTGTAAACTGGTGATGCCCATTACTTACGTCATAAAATATTTAAAACAGATAGATCTACATCTTAATTGTATGTGTACCGTACGCTTTTTATTTTGTACTGAAATATCCTCAATGTACCCGGCCTAATGCCTATACAACTATTTTCGTCATGTCCACTTACCTGTCCGTCGTGTCCACCTACCTGTCCAACATGTCCACTTACCTGTCCATCGTGTCCACCTACCTGTCCAACATGTCCACTTACCTGTCCGTCGTGTCCACCTACCTGTCCAACATGTCCACTTACCTGTCCGTCGTGTCCACCTACCTGTCCAACATGTCCACTTACCTGTCCGTCATGTCCACCTACCGGTCTACTATGTCCAACTACCCGTCTATCCTGTGGAAATAGTATTAACGAAGCAGAATAACATTATTTCAGTGTCGTACATTTAAACAAAGCAACAACAAAAAAAACGCTTACAATATTTTTTGTTTTTTTCCGATCCACCTTCGCCACTCCTCTGCCACCCTCCCACTTCTGCATTCTCTGTACTTTTGCGAACCTCCTATTTCACCTCATCATACCTGACAACACATGGCTCTTAACTCACATGGCTCTTACAACACATGGAACTTACAACACGGGGCTCTTACAACACATGGATCTGACAACACATGGCTCTTAACTCACATGGCTCTTACAACACATGGATCTTACAACACGGGGCTCTTACAACACATGGATCTTAAAACACATGGCTCTTACAACACATGAATCTCACAACACATGGCTCTCGCAAAACATGGCTCTCGCAACACATGGCTCTCGCAACACATGGATCTTCCGCTATTCATTTGGACGGTGCGCAGATAGAGATAATCAGCCCCTGGAATTTGGACTTACCACAAAAAATAACTGATAAATGAAGATGATGAGAATGACGTTCCCACCGGATCTCTGGGATATATTTCTCTCCATCACCCGGTTCCTGGCACTCCGCACCTAAACAACACCTTTCAATGGAATGGCAGCCATTAATCTTCACAAACCCCACGAGCTGACGATCACCCCACCCACAACCTCCCCCCCCCCCAATTCCTGCATCTTCAGTATTGCCTTTAGATTTTAACATTTGTGTGTGTGTGTAGGGGGGGGGTTGTTTGTTTGTTAGTCTGTTTGTTGTCACTACTCTTTAATGAAATAGCCTAGTCACGTGACGATTAATGATATCCCTGGGGGCGGAAGGTGGGTGGGGGGGGAGAGATAATACCAACCCCCAAAATGGTAGCGGCAAATATTTGGTCTGCGTGTTGGGAGTATCATCATCGTTCACCCCACAAGGGCCACACTGGCTATGTTATACAGACCGCGGGTCGCTAATGGTCTCATCTGAAGTGGAAACGGTGCGTGATATACAGCATCTTTTTTTTTTTTTTTTTTTTTGTTTTTTTTTTTTTTTTGTTCAGGCTCCGTCCCTGCCTTTCTTTCTTTTCCTCTCCAGCTGAACAGATGGCGCTTACGGAGGGATTCGCTGATATGTTGTTGTGCTCGGCTGCGGAGGAACGCCAGTGACACATTGGTCAGATGGAAGTAGAGTTTAATAATATTACCTATGCCCCCCACCCCCCGCCAAACCCCACGCATTTCTGGGAATGTCTCTAACTCTAACCCACATTCGTTCCAGCTCGCAAACAAAGGTATCCTTCCCACCTCACCAACGGAGTAAATTCCCCCCCCCCATTTTTTTCCCCATCTAGATCCCCATGCTCGCCATGCGACAGTGTAGCATGGGTTATAAATAAAATATTTATACTTAGGAAAATTCAGCATGCTTCCAGCGGATGGTGCAAATTTACAGAATTATGAGTCTGCGAGGCTTCGCCAATACTCAGGTAATTATCTCTTGGCAACACAGAGAGGAGATGTGGAGGCGTTGGCCGGTTGGGGGGGGGGGAGGAGAAGGTGTCGCCAGGGGGTCCCTTAATGTGGCATCACGATGGTGCGATGAGACACGCGTTGGGTGTCTGGTGTGTGGATGGAGTTAGCGAGGGCGCCCTCCTGTGGCGGTGTATAGTTGGTCTTGACGCACCCCTACAATACTCAGGTAATTATCTCTTGGCAACACAGAGAGGAGATGTGGAGGCGTTGGCCGGTTGGGGGGGGGGAGGAGAAGGTGTCGCCAGGGGGTCCCTTAATGTGGCATCACGATGGTGCGATGAGACACGCGTTGGGTGTCTGGTGTATGGATGGAGTTAGCGAGGGCGCCCTCCTGTGGCGGTGTATAGTTGGTCTTGACGCACCCCTGTGCCGTGGCGTAATTAATGGCGGCGCCCTCCGAGGAGTTGTATGGTGAGCGTCGGTGCCCCCCTGTACAGTTTTGGAGTTAATGACGGCGCCACACCACGACGTATTATCAGTCCTGGTTGTATTTTCCATTGCTTCTACAGAAATCGGGGTCGCGGTGGGGAACTGCAACGAATATTATGACCCCCAGGTCCCTGTTTGCCGCTACTACTTCAGCTATACCGATCAGACTTCAGATATACTGATCAGACTTTAGATAAACCGATTAGACCTCAGATAAACCGATCAGACTTCAGATATACCTATCAGACTTCAGATATACCGATCAGACTTCAGATATACCGATCAGACTTCAGATATACTGATCAGACTTTAGATAAACCGATTAGACCTCAGATAAACTGATCAGACTTCAGATATACCTATCAGACTTCAGATATACCGATCAGACTTCAGATATACCGATCAGACTTCAGATATAGCTATCAAACTTCAGATAATCCGACTAGACCTCAGATTTACCCATCAGACTTCAGACATACAACTGTGACTTCATTGTTACAACTCAGACTTCACATATACAAATCAGACTTCAGATGCACATCTCAGACTTTAGATATACCAATCCGATATCATATATACAACTCCCAGAATATGCGCACGTGTCAATGTGGAGAGTCGCTTGCGTCTGCTTACGAGGATTGGCCTTCTAAAATAAGAACATTCGGTCTCATAAGGGTGAACATAATACCCAGAGCGAAGTTTCATTCAAAAATATTAAGTTGACGCAAGAATGCGATCGCCAGTCATACTTTCGGAAGCTGATTACCATTTCGCAGAGTTAATGACACGCCAAGCTGAGGGGAACAAAAATGTGTGCTGAGGCGCTAATAAATCAACATGCATGGATTTAATTCGGTTAATGTGTTGGGCCTGACATGTTCGACAAGGACAGTTTCGTCTCTCGCGTAAAGCGAGCATACATCACAGGTGTTGTAACACAGAATGTTTAATATTATAGTGGAACCCCGCGGTGGTAACGCGCCCCAGTGTCTCGCGAATAATGAATGATATACACGCTTGTCGTGGCATGGCTTCCAAAATTTCTTATTTTCATTCGAACTTGAAGTTTTGTTGCTTTTTTAATTTATTTCAAAGTAATAGTGAAAATGATTATAAATTATCTTCGAATTGGGATGGGATCGCCAGTGTTTTTCGTCCTTGCGGAGAAGTATACCATGCTAAAAGACAGTGTTGGGGCTAGAACACATCCTTTTTTGTTACGCACGATCTCCTTGGCCTTCATATTACCAAGAAGTTGACGTAATATTGTGACAAATCTACCCGGGCGCCCAAGCGTCCCCCATTATCTTCAAGGGGCCTCCTCTCCTGACTGGGTCGAATGCTTTAGTCAGATCCACCAAGGCGATGAACGGGACGCTGTGCTGCTCTTGGAACTTTTCCCGGAGCTGCTGGCGTGCTGCAAACATCGTGTCAGCTGTGCCCCCGTTCTGAACGGAATCCACGTTGGCTTACTTTAAGGGTGTATTTGTAAATGATTAAGTAGTGCTCTGACCAAGCTCTTCCCAGCTACGGAAAGGAGTGAAATGCCTCGGTAGTTGTCAAAGCCTTGGCATCTTTGAAGTGCTAAGGGACACTACCATCTTTTCATATCGATTCAAATAGCTAAGTATGTCGCATTGTCAGGACGGGGCCCGATGAATATAAAACCAGAGATTACTAACCACTCGAGATAAAAACACGTTGGGTTTTGTTGGCTTTTTTGTTGTTGTTTTTTTTCGTTTAATGAAATCTTCTCTCGTGTCCGGAAATTTATACGAGAAACCAATTTCCGTAAGAACAAACGTCCTTTGAACAATTTTCGTTTGAACAAATTTCTTTATAACAAATTTCCGGTAACCAAATTCTCTATCTTCCTTTTTTTTTTCTTTTTTTATTTTTAATAATACAAATAATCCCAAAGCTATTTGCACGGAATCATGGCATCACGAGAGACCGCGTGTTATGTGTACGTCGGTATTCTTTTCTGTCGCATTGGTGGCTTCAGACAGGGTGTTATCCGTCCATGTGTAAGATATAAAAAAAAAAATGATTATGATAATAATAGGAACACTATATTTATACGAGAAACCAATTTCCGTAAGAACAAACGTCCTTTGAACAATTTTCGTTTGAACAAATTTCTTTATAACAAATTTCCGGTAACCAAATTCTCTATCTTCCTTTTTTTTTCTTTTTTTATTTTTAATAATACAAATAATCCCAAAGCTATTTGCACGGAATCATGGCATCACGAGAGACCGCGTGTTATGTGTACGTCGGTATGCTTTTCTGTCGCATTGGTGGCTTCAGACAGGGTGTTATCCGTCCATGTGTAAGATATAAAAAAAACAATGATCATGATAATAATAGGAACACTATATTTATGGCCAAGTAATAATAACCTATACAGATATTATCCGTCCATTATTTTGAATATATCGTAATAAATCATTTCATTCGTCTAAGGATAAAACATTTTTTTTTTACATTAACTTCATTATCGCAACAGGACAGAGAACATGACGTTCATGCCATGTGGCGTCAATGTGCCATAAGTCAGGATAAGCTAACACGAACACACCCAGCCGTGTGAATTTGGAACACAAGCTTATATACTTATATTAGCACAATGAATACATCGTTTAATTAATTTTTACTTATATTAGCACCATAAATAAGTCTTTTAATGAAGGTGTACTTATATATATTAGCACAATGAATAATTTAAATCGTTTAATTAATGTATACTTATATTAGAAATAAGTCTTTCAATTGAGGTATACTTATATTAGCAGGATGCATGAATTGGAAATCCTTATTAGGCCAATATTACCTAAAGGTTTCCGACCCATGGTATACACATTTATAACGATGCTCAATAGAACACATTAACCCCCCCCCCCCACAACCCCACATACTCGATTTATATACCACACAACACAACACAGGATGCATGAATTGGAAATCCTTATTAGGCCAATATTACCTAAAGGTTTCCGACCCATGGTATACACATTTATAACGATGCTCAATAGAACACATTAACACCCCCCCCCCACAACCCCACATGATCGATTTATATGTCACATAAAACAACACATAAGCAATACAATAAATCAGAGGCAAAATAGTATTCCATAAAACTCCGACTCCACAATCTAAAACAATCATATCGAATATGTAAATACAGAAATCGACATTATCAGACACGTTTATACATCAATGCTTAATAAAAGAAGACATGGGTTAGTTTATCACCCACCTCCCTTGTTGAAAATCCAGCCGATCACAGTAAAAAAAGAATGCAGAATTGGATCACTCTAGCACAAATTTCCCGTTAAAAGAATGCAGAATTGGATCACTCTAGCACAAATTTCCCGTGCAGCAAAGCCCCAGATTGTCACTGACTGCAGGGGAGAATGACAGGAACAGACCCTAATTTCCGCAAGGTTCCAGCGCGCGCCTCGTATCGCTGTCATCATTCCCACGTCATTAGACGCCGTCGAACGTGCAGTTCGTGACGGCTCGAGTGGGCGGTATCTGTTGCAGCATCAATTCGGCGGTGATGTATCGATACCAAATCGACGAGTGGGTATCTGTGCAGTAACAATTCCGTGGGGATTACATGTATCGATATCAAACGACGATTGTGATTCTGTGCAGCATCAGTTCAGTGGAGATTGCTAGTATCGATATCAAAAGGACGATTGGGAGCTCAGCGTAAATAGAAGAGAAAGAAAAGAAAATGTCTGACAAAAGGGACTTTTGAAATGACAACGGAAGCGTTTTGTTGAAAATAATCATAGTAAACGAAATATTACAAGTTAAAATTCAAAAAGAGTGCAATTTAACTATGATTTATTTATTTTTTTTATTATTTTTTTTTTTTAAGTTCCAACTTTCTATAATAGTAAAGTTGAAAAGATGGGAATTATTTCCTTTACACGGCAGAACAGTTCTTCAACGCAATTTTGTTTGAACGGAAGTGATGTCACCATATTTTATTTCGCTGTCCCTTCAAAACGTCCTTCCTCGTCTAATTGGGTTTGTGATTTGATGGCGGAAATCTATTAATAGAACATCCGGGCATTCAATTTGGCCAATCTCATAAATTGGGGGAAAGATAAAAGCGAAACATCCGGGGATTTCCGTTGGGTTAATCTCTCAGCAGCCGTCGGGTACTTCTACGTTAATGTGAGTCAGCGTACTGGGTCTTCAACTGGGCGAAAACGTGTTAAAAGATTACTTCTACACAATTTTTTACAAACAAATTGTCAATGCCATATCTATGCTGCAATACATTGATAGAAGCTATGTTTTACGGTCACATGATCAGAAAATAGTAACGTTACGTAATGCGACGTGACGTTTTCCAGTCTTAGAAATGACAAACCTTATTCTAATCATTTGTATTACACAAATAAGTTTGGAAGTTTAAATCTGTTAACTCATAGATTCTTATAAACATGGGAAACAAATAAACAACCCCTTAAAACAAATTTGTTTTGTTCGTTTTTTTATCAATCCTACATTTTCATTTTTTTTTTCATTTATGCAATTGTACGTGATTTATCATTTATGAAGAAGCGGTTATGTAAATCGGTAAACGTCTGGAGAAAAAACTTTTCATATTTTCTTCATTTTCCCCTTCGAAACTACATTTTAGTTGTACTGCATTATACCCAAATACGTCACAAAGCACATGGCAACAGCTACTCAGTTAACCTTCACACCAAAAAGCACGCAACCTTTGAACAAATCATATTTCATTTTTCGTCCTCTTGTAAAAAACAGGAAAAACTGATTTTTGAGAGTTGCAGTGGAGCTGAAAATTTGAAAGAATGTGCTGCCATTGGCATCGAGTCTATGTGCCGAGTTTCAGCTCGATAGGATGACGGGAAGTGGGTCGATTAGCCGTCGGAAGATTTTGCCTAAAACACAGAAACACACGTACAAAAGCGAAGTTAACAAGGATTTTTTTTTTTTAAAGAACCTACGCAGATCAATGAAACGGAACCTGTCGTATTTGTGTATGTGTGTGGCGATAAGCGTGACTAATCACACAGGCCTTGTTGGGTAGAAAAAATAAACATTACCAATAATCGATTTAAAAAAAAACAAATCTGGCCCTTCCGCCGAATGAGAAGACGGCAAATCTTAAGTTCTGTCGGTGTAACTAATGGTGCAAGTACAAGGTTAATTCCTGTAAGGTCTTTCCTGAATCAGTGATTCCCTTCATCGAGTCTGTTGATTTTAAGGTTTTTTGTTTTTTTTGGGGGGGGGGGGGGGGTAATGGTAATGTTTCCACCGAAGGAGACATCACAACATTGATTGATTGATTGATTGATTGATTAAGTAGATTAAACAAAAAGAACTTTTGGAGATGCATATTTTAATGACGGAGCTTCATACGTTATAAAAACAATTGAACATCTTGCTGTTTCCATGGGGAATGTCACGAGAAATGATGTATAATACAGATCAACCCTGAAGAGAAGAAAAAGACTTAAAGCCGCCAGAATGGGCAAGAGAAGGGCTATGTACACTCCTAAAGGATATATTTAATTAAATACAGGAATTTAAATTAAACTTAATTTTCGCCGATGTAATCTAATTTTTTTTTAAATGATATTTTTGACCAATCCTTCTTTAATTGGCCTGAAATTTGCTGTAGATATTCCTAGCCCTATTATGAAGGTTATTTAGATAGTCCTAGCCCTATTATGAAGGTCCTGTAGATATTCCTAACCCTATTATGAACGTCCTGTAGATATTTCTAAGCCCATTATAAAGGTCCCGTAGATATTCCTAACCCCATTATGAAGGTCCTGTAGATATTCCTAGCCCCATTATGAAGGTCATGCAGATGTTCCTAACCCTATTAGGCCTATGAACGTCCTGTAGATATTCCTAACCCTATTATGAAGGTCATGTAGATATTCCCAGCTCCATTAATGAAGGTCCAGTAGATATTTCTAACCCCATTATGAAGGTCCCGTAGATATTCCTAACCCCATTATGAAGGTCCTGTAGATATTCCTAACCCCATTATGAACGTCCTGTAGATATTCCTAACCCCATTATGAACGTCCTGTAGATATTCCTAACCCCATTATGAAGGTCCTGTAGATATTTCTAACCCCATTATGAAGGTCCTGTAGTATTACAATGATGCCCATGGAAGGTAAATATTTTGGGGGGGGGGGGGTTTACTAGATGAGTCATTAGTGCAATTAATTGTGTTTTCAGATCAATATTTAAAAGTTTTTGTTGTTGTTTTTTTTTTTAAATTCACACAAAATAAACTTTTATTAAAACTATGAATTAAAATCCTACTAACAGCGCTCCAAATGCCAATTACGAAGACGTGTGCCGAAAATACAGACTTAATGTCAACTGGCTGACAAAATGTTGAAAAAAGGTCTATTTTTAATAACCCGACGGCCATATTGTGAACACAATAAGCATAAAATTTCTAATTTCATCTAATTATGAACCCATTAGAGCTCATTTATGTGGCTATAATTAATTTTAACAAAAGAATCTTTAATTTGTAGGGTGCCATGGGGCCCGGGGAGTTTTGTTTTTTTTTAAGGGTGGGGGTCTGTGTATTTCATCCCTATGAATCACAGGTCTCAATTCTTACCTGACAGGTTACGTGACATACTCTATATCAGCGGTTCTCAAACTGTGGGTCGCGACCCCTTCGGGGGTCGCACAATCCTTTCCCAAGGGTCGCCTAAGACACATATGATCTACAGTTAATAAGTCGCCACAACATCATGAACTGTATTTAAGGGTTGCGGCATTAGGAAGGTTGAGAACCACTGCTCTTTATCCTTACATCAACTGATCCCCCTTGAACTTAATTTCTCGTTTTCACTAACACCGTTACAATAAGCTGACAACGACCGTGGTCCCCCATGGCCAGATAACAGTGTCTTCAATGATAAGACAACACGGTCCTCGATGGCCAGACAAGATGTTCCCAAAAGGCCAGACAAGATGGTCCCAGATAACATGGTCCCCGATGGCCAGACAACATGGTGACAGATGGCCAGACAACATGGTCCCCAATGGCCAGACAACATGGCCCTCGATGGCCAGACAACATGGTCCCTGATGGCCAGACAACATGGTCCCTGATGGCCAGACAACATGGTCCTCGATGGCCTGACTATATGGTCCCCGATGGCAAGACTACATAGTCACCGATGGCCAGAAAACATGGTCCCCGATGGCCAGACAAGATGGTCCCAAAAGGCCAGACAAAATGGTCCCAGACAACATGGTCCCTGATGGCCAGACACATGGTCCCAGATAGCCAGACAACATGGTCCCCAATGGCCAGACAACATGGCCCTCGATGGCCAGACAACATGGTCCCTGATGGCCAGACAACATGGTCCCTGATGGCCAGACAACATGGTCCCCGATAGCCAGACAACATGTTCCCTGATGGCCAGACAACATGGTCCCCGATGGCCAAAGCCAGACAACATGGCCCCCAGTGGCCAGACAACATGGCCCGCGATGGCCAGACAACATGGTCCCTGATGGCCAGACAACATGGTCCCTGATGGCCAGACAACATGGTCCCCGATAGCCAGACAACATGGTCCCTGATGGCCAGACAACATGGTCCCCGATGGCCAGCCAACATGGTCTCCGATGGTCATACAACTCACCGTAAAAGATACAATAGCCTTTTTTTTTTTAAATCCCGAAACACTCGGCGTATTTCACGCCCAGGTTTCACGAGTTCCTTAAACCATGATGTCTTAAAGGCCCACAGACAGAAAGCCATGATGTCTCAATAGCCCACATACTGAAAACCATTATGTCTTAATGGCCCACAGACGGAAAGCCATGATTGACACATGACAACCCAACCATAAAATTATTTGCGTTGCTACGTCATAAACATGTGATTTCGGATGGGCTTAGGCGACCCCTGTGTAAGGGTCGATCGAGCCCCAGAGGTCTAGACGATAGGTTTTAGCTTTACTTTTTAATCTTATAGTTCGTAGGTCATAAAAAAATGAACCCCGTCGGTACAAGCCATTATGCGTGCTCGGTCATTAGTTAAAATGGTCATCAAGCAGTTTTCTATAAAATGATAAAAAAAAAAAAATATTTCTTGCACAATTCTTCATCAAAACGCCATTATGAGATTAAACTACGGACCCCAGTAATGATCTTTTCAAAATGTGTTTTCGGGGCCGGATTTGAGAGCTTAAAGGGCCCGATTCCGTCCCACGGGCCATGGCTTGCACATCACAGCCACAACCAATTATTTATTTAATATACTAAGAAACAACAGTTAACAGCCCGGTGAATAAAGCAACAAACGTACTTCCCGTACAGCATCAGTGATCGGGTTTCTGGTGTTTAATGACGTCCATTGAAACAGCAAAACAAAAGAAAATGTTCACCTTTTAAACATAGACAGTAATCCACACAGTCGGCCTCAAGCAAGGTTGGAACTCTTGCCTTCAGCCTCACGGTATCATAAAGCACAAGGGTCTGCGGTCTGGTAGAAATCGGGCACGGATTAAATAAATACGCGGGAGTGCGAATCACCCCCTTACCCCCAACCCCGGGTGCAGGAGAGTTCGGAGAGTATGGTCCACGGTGCGGGTAACTTCTTATTTTTCAAAAGGAGTCGAGGATTTTACACCAATAGAATTACCGGTACCCGGATGCAACGACTCCAATAATTGGCTTTGCGTTTCTATCATACAAAAAAATAATAATAAACGAGAAATACGTCAGTAGAATTTTTTAACCGGACAGTAATTATATATCTAGTAAAATTTGGAAGCCGTAGGGATATATAACATAATTACGATTTCGATTACGGCAGTGCCGAATTCCCCCCCACCCCCTTTTTTTCCCTCTCCCAACTCCACGGGACAATTATTTGAATAAACAGATGTGAGCAGTTGTATACTGCGACGTAAGGCAAGCCCATACCGGATGTGGGGGGAAAAGATCAGAAGAAACCCGTAATGTAGACGAATATTTCTATGTACGCAATTTTCGGTAAAACACGGTGCTGACATGCCTCATCCTAATATTCTCTTCAGTACTGGAGCAACAGTTGTCATTGTTTTTGCCCCCACTGTCACTGCTTGTCCCAGCACTGNCAACAATCTGATGCTCCTGGGCCGAAACAATGCAACTCTGACTATCCCGTGAATACCACCATGGATGAAGTAGCAAGCAACAATCTGATGCTCCTGGGCTGAAACAATGCAACTCTGACTATCCCGTGAATACCACCATGGATGAAGTAGCAAGCAACAATCTGATGCTCCTGGGCCGAAACAATGCAACTCTGACTATCCCGTGAATACCACCATGGATGAAGTAGCAAGCAACAATCTGATGCTCCTGGGCTGAAACAATGCAACTCTGACTATCCCGTGAATACCACCATGGATGAAGTAGCAAGCAACAATCTGATGCTCCTGGGCCGAAACAATGCAACTCTGACTATCCCGTGAATACCACCATGGATGAAGTAGCAAGCAACAATCTGATGCTCCTGGGCTGAAACAATGCAACTCTGACTATCCCGTGAATACCACCATGGATGAAGTAGCAAGCAACAATCTGATGCTCCTGGGCCGAAACAATGCAACTCTGACTATCCCGTGAATACCACCATGGATGAAGTAGCAAGCAACAATCTGATGCTCCTGGGCTGAAACAATGCAACTCTGACTATCCCGTGAATACCACCATGGATGAAGTAGCAAGCAACAATCTGATGCTCCTGGACAAAACAATGCAACTCTGACTATCCCGTGAATACCACCATGGATGAAGTAGCAAGCGACAATCTGATGCTCCTGGGCCGAATCAATGCAACACGTTTCCCGCTCTCTCCCCCCCCCCCACCACCACCATTTTTTCATATTCCTTCTTCCTTCATAAGCCATATATTTTTTTACACTGGCCCATGCAACTACCGAGGCTTTGATACCTTGGCTACCGGTACCAAAAATGTAATGCAATCATTAGATGCCCGCTGCTTCCCCCTCATATTAAAACTCCAGATGCTAGAGTAAGTTATGTCGCGCCCAAACCCCAATAGTGGAAGCTATGTCACGCCCCCCCCCCATGACACCCACACACAAATTATGATCAAACGCTATTTTAAAGTTGATCCCACAAGTCCAACAGTTTTGACGTTTTTGGCCCCCATAGCTTTCATAAGCCACCCTAGCTCCCTGAGCTCCAGTAATTAATACAGAGCAATGTTCTTAAGCAGTTGGGGGGTGCAGTCGTTGTACAGTGGGGGTGCAGTCGTTGTACAGTGGGGGTGCAGTCTTTGTACAATGGGGGTGCAGTGGCTGTATAGTGGGGGTGCAGTCGTTGTACAGTGGGGGTGCAGGCGTTGTACAGAGGGGGTGCAGTCTTAGTACAGTGGGGGGTGCAGTAATTGTACAATAGGGATGCAGTAGTTCGTATAATGGGAGTGCAGTCGTTGTACAGTGAGGGTGCAGTCCTAGTACAGTGGGGGGTGCAGT
>CAXITT010000268.1:44713-112247 GCA_964033795.1 Lymnaea stagnalis
CCCCCCCCCCACATTCCCCCCCCCCCTACACACACACATACACGTACACACTTTTCTTCCGGTATAAACAGTTGATCATTTAATTCAAGTGCACGTGCGAGAGACGGGTGAGGTAGTCGTGGTGGTGTGTGGGACGTGCCATCGGTAGTCGACAGGAAGTGAAACCGAGAAAGTGAAACCAACTCAAAACGTAGTTGTTTCTGTGTTGTGTTGCTTGTGTGTGTGTGTGTGTTCTAATCATGGTTGATCGGTTGTTACTCCGGCACATGACGTCACTTAGTAGAGTAGAGAAAAACCCATTGAACCAACAATGACATAACTTCAATCGTCTCAATATCGGGGAAATTTTTCGGTTTTGAGAGTTTTGAGAAAAGTTGATAATCAAGTTTGAAAATCACTCAGGAAAGTATCAAAATGTCTAAATATTTATTTATTGCTTACGCTGCTTTTATCAGCTGGACCCAGGAGCCATATTATTCTATAGAATGGAATGTAGCCACATGGGAGATAACTTGCTAATTTCGAAAAACTGACATCACTGGTTTTTCCCTTGAATCCTTCAGTGGTTACCGGAAATTTGATCGAAAGAAATTACGTTGACGGTAAATTAATCGACCTTATTTTGATCGAACGGAAATTGGGCTGATAAATAAGGGTTGGATAAGAGGAACGGAGGGGTTAGGTCAGAGGAACGGAGGGATTAGGTCAGAGGAACGGAGGGGTTAGGTCAGAGGAACGGATTAGGTCAGAGAAACGGAGGGGTTAGGTCAGAGGAACGGTGGGGTTGGATCAGAGGAACGAAGGGTTAGGTCAGAGGAACGGAGGGATTAGGTCAGAGGAACGAAGGGTTAGGTGTCTCCTTGCCTCCCTAATCCAGTCTCCTTGCCTCCCCAATGGGCAGAGGAACGGAGTGGTTGGGTCAGAGAAACGGAGGGATTAGGTCAGAGGAACGGAGGGGTTAGGTCAGAGAAACGGAGGGATTAGGTCAGAGGAACGGAGGGGTTAGGTCAGAGGAACGGTGGGGTTGGATCAGAGGAATTTAGGGGTTAGGTCAGAGGGATCGCGAGGTTCGGCCTGACGGACCGAGGTGATAGATCTGTGATGGTACCATCAACGGCGTAAGACGAGGGGCGGAGAGGGCTGTTCGCCCCTTGGCACCCTTTAGTCGCCTTTGATATTTCAGGGACCTAAAGTTGTGATGTGGAACAAACTTAAACAGTCAAATTTGAATGCGGGCGGGGTGGGGGGGGGGGGTATAACACCCCAAAAAAGTGCGCAAGTGGACCCCAAAAGGTCACGAGACGTCTCTTGGTCAGAGTGATGGGGAGCTACATCTGTATGTGCGGCACGTGTTGGTCATCTCGTCGGAACTGTGAACCAGATGTTGGGTAAGGTCATGGACAAAACTTAACTAGATAATGTAGGTCAACATCAGGATGGCGGAAGAACAAAAAAGAAATGGGCTGTCGGGAATGGGACCGGAAGGAATAAGGTCTGGAATAAAAGTGGGACGGACTAAGATACTGCTACATGAGGTCTGGGGGCTTATGGGATGGTGCCAACAGTGCTATATGAGATGTGACAACAACTATGGTGCTATATGAGATGTGACCAACAATGTTAGTGCTATATGAGATGTGACCAACAGGGACTATGATGTATGAAGTATGACCAACAGTGGTAGTGTTATTTGAGATGTGACCAACAATGATAGTGCCATATTAGATGTTACCAACAGTAGTAGAGCTATATGAGATGTGACCAACAATTATTGTGCTATATTAGATGAGACCAACGGGGATAATGATGTATGAAGTATGATCAACAGGAATAGTGCTGTATGAAGTACGACTAATAGGAATAGTGCTGTATGAGGTGTGAAATGCCTATATATCATCATACATCTTTTAGCCTAGAGTAATTTTCGATGTAAAATGCAAGAATACCAGTTTGTTAACCGTCTACGTTTAAAGGGTAACATTTTACGTTACTTTCATTAATACGTACACATTCTGGGATTTGAGTATCAAGAAAATGCTTATCATTTATATCTTAACCCACGCCAACACGTCTTAACCCACGCCAACACATCTTAATCCACGCCCATTAGTCTTAACCCACGCCCGTAAGTCTTAACCCATGCCAACAAGTCTTAACACACGCCAACAAGTCTTAACCCATGCCAACAAGTCTTAACTCATGCCAACAAGTCTTGAGCCATAACAACAAGTCTTAACCCATGTCAACAAGTCTTAACCCATGCCAACAAATCTTAACACACGCCAACAAGTCTTAACCCACGCCAACAAGTCTTAACCCACGCCAACAAGTCTTAACCCACGCCAACAAGTCTTAAACCACGCCAACAAGTCTTAACCCATGCCAACAAATCTTAACCCATAACAACAAGTCTTAACCCACGCCAACAAGTCTTAACCCATGCCAACAAGTCTTAACCCATAACAACAAGTCTTAACACATGCCAACAAATCTTAACCCATAACAACAAATCTTAACCCATGCCAACAAATCTTAACCCATAACAACAAGTCTTAACCCACGCCAACAAGTCTTAACAAACGCCAACAAGTCTTAACCCACGCCAACAAGTCTTAACCCATGCCAACAAATCTTAACCCATAACAACAAGTCTTAACCCACGCCAACAAGTCTTAACCCATGCCAACAAATCTTAACCCATGCCAACAAGTCTTAACCCACGCTAACAAGTCTTAACACACGCCAACAAGTCTTAACACACGCCAACAAGTCTTAACCCACGCCAACAAGTCTTAACCCATGCCAACAAATCTTAACCCATAACAACAAGTCTTAACCCATGCCAACAAGTCTTAACCCACGCTAACAAGTCTTAACCCACGCCAACAAGTCTTACCCCATGCCAACAAGTCTTAACCCATGCCAACAAGTCTTAACCCACGCTAACAAGTCTTAACACACGCCAACAAGTCTTAACCCACGCCAACAAGTCTTAACCCACGCCAACAAGTCTTAACACACGCCCATAAGTTTTAACCCACGGAACGAGCACCGCAGAAGGTTCCAACCAGCAATTGGGAACATAATCGAAAGTCCATTAGCAGCTCGTCGTGGACAGGAAGTCAACTCTCCTTGAGTGTCCAACGAGGGCGGGCCGACAGGTTAACGTTAATGGAGGTTACAAGGGATCAGGGTCGTCGTTCAATAAGAGTCACAATGGGGGTTGTATTTGTCTTTTTTATTTGGTCATACCGAAACCACTCCAACAAAGTGAGTCTCCTCCAGCTTGTGCGTGGCACATTCAGTATGTGTGGGACATGGCGTGTGTGTGGGGGGGGGGCGTGGCGTGTGTGGGGGTTATGGAGTTTCTGTGGGACATTAAGTATGTCTGGGACATTGAGTGTGTGTGAAACATGGAGTGTGTGTGGAGGTTATTGAGTATCTGGGTATCTGTGGAGGATATGGAGTATTTGTGGGGGGATATGGAGTATTTTTTGGGATATGGAGTATTTTGGGGGATATGCAGTATTTTTTGGGATATGGAGTATCTTTTGGGGATATGGAGTATATGTTGGGCAGATGCATGGAGTATCTGTTGGGGATATGGAGTATTTGTTGGGGATGTGCAGTAATTGTTTGTGATATGCAGTATCTGTTGGGGATATGGAGTATCTGTTGGAGATATGCAGTATTTGTTGGGGATATGGAGTATTTATTGGGGATATGGAGTATCTTTTGGGGATGTGGAGTATTTGTTGGGGATATGGAGTATTTGTACATGACCGTGGGTTTTGGTTGTATCTTTGTGTTTGCCACTCCCCTCCCCCACTCTCCATCTTTTTCTCTCTCTCACTCACTCTCTTTCTCTCAATCTCTGACACGTAAACTTCCACACCAGCTCTAAGCACCCCACCCCCACCCCCACCGCGAGTGCCAGTCGATGACCTCCGCGCCCCTGAGATTCCCCGCTGGACGACATAACGGACACAGGTCATGAACCCCTCAGGGTTCCAGACGCTGTCATCTCTGACTATGACGATAACTCAATTTATTGCCAGTGTGATTGATGCGTCAGTCAGACTGTGTCGATGGCTTAACTTCTCCAGTAGCTGGGGCGCTCTCATCGCGTAGGGCGGGGAATGTGGGAGGGAGGGCGCCCCGCAGTTGTAGTTTTGTGGATGCGTCGCCTGAGATGAAAAAAGTTATGTGCAGGTGGGGTGGGAATGGTTGCACACAAAGTCACTTAAGTGGACTTAAAAATATGTGACGACTGATTATCTGCTTTCGGGGGGGGGGGGGGGGCAGGCCGTGACGTAACTGGCCTAAAAGGTTGAGTTTATGGCAATAAACTTTAGGGCGAGTGTACACCTAAGGCAGTGGTCTGCAAATCGTGGCTCGCGAACTGCATGCGGCTCTTTAGCGACCTGAGTGCGGCTCGGCCAGTCGGCAACAAATCGGTTTTGACTCCGATAAAACTTGGTTCTTGACAGGTTCTTGAAATGAAATTTGGCTCTCAAAATTTTTTTGTAATCGTCCTGCTGCTGAGTTTTTGGCTCTTTTGACCAATGAGTTTGCCGACCACTGACCTAAGGGAACCTAATCCATACATATAAGAACTTTTATCCCTCACATTGGACCTTTCTCCCCAGTAATATTGGGGGGTTGAGAATAGCGGAGAGAAGGGGGGTTCCCCTTATCTCACCACAGGTTCAGGGGTCAACTTCATGAGTCTCACTCAGCCTCCTGTTCGAGCCTCCGCGAAATATATACATGCAAAGTGGAGTAGCTATTACCAGCTCTTTGATTGCTTTCTTTTTATGACAAACTAGTTAAAGTAATAATTTCTTTCTACTCTCAGACCCACCGAGGGTTGTTTTGTTTAGGGGGTTTTTTTGTGGGTTTTTTTCGGGGGGGGGGGGTTGTTGCGTCAACTTGTGGGTTCCCTCGTGACACTCTCGTTGCGCTTGGTCGCGTCTGTGACGTGCTGAAATGTAGAGGCGTAACTGAGTGGCTGACACAGAGTGTGTGTTGTCATGATTATTGGAATGGGAAGATGGATTGACCAATAAAGAGTTGTGTAGCCAGAGTCAATTTGCCCGAGCTTTTTATTTTGTAAGCTATCGTTGTTGTAGTTTTTTTGTTTAAGGGTAATTAATTCTTCTTTTGTCGACAATTTGAAAATTACAATTTTAATTTATATAGTACAAAAAAGTTTTTAAAAGATACGAAATAATATATATATATATTTTTTAAACTATTTAAAAAAAGACTTCCTTTCAAAGAAGAGGGCAGCAGCAACGGATATAAGAAGATGGCGACGCCATACGTAGGGCCTATATAGGCCCCTACTATATATATATATATACTTAGTTTTGTTTATTGTTTTTAAATGAACCCAATTGCTTAAGGTACGGTAACTAAATATAGGTAAATGCGTTCATCGCAAAATTGAATGTATACTCCGTTACTGACAGAGAGCTTTCTGGTCACGTCAAGAAACGGCCGACAGGGAGGCGCTGATACATCACCACCGGAATGGATATGTCTCCCCCCCCCCCCCCCCACAAAAAAAAATATTAATAAAAAAAATAAAAATAAAAAAGAAAAAAAAAAAAAAAAAAGCACAGAAAAAAAAAAAAAACATTAAAATATATTTTTAAAATACATTTTAAATGAAATTGTAAAAAAAAAAAGAAGTATCCCGGTATGAAAAAAAAAGTATTTAAACTACAGGTATATATTAATTTCAAAACTGAGGATCTGCCAACATTTCAGCCCTAAAAATGCTCCACCGGATAATGCTGTCTGCAAACGGAGGGGAGTTGTCATGTGAATGGCTGCATCACCAAAAAAAAATAGTAGTGAGAAAGTTGGAGCAGTCAAAAACTCTCATGTCGAGTAGAATAAAACAACCAACAAAAAAAAGAAGGGGGGGGGAGGGGGGGTATATGTAAGGAAGCTCTTGACTTTGGAGCGCACAGAAACGCCTGCCAATAACGATGGCTCTTATTTCTTGTTTATCAGCAGGGGGGAAAAAACGGGAGAAAGAATACGCGATCTCATTAACAAAAATGCCAAAGAAGTCATGAAAAATGTACGCTTTTCAAAGGAAACGCAGAACCAATCAATAACCTGTGATGACCATAATCTTTAATATATCTTAAATTGCGCTATGTTCACAAATTTACAAGAAAATAAATATCTTTTAAATTATAAAGTAGATCATATTTTGTATTTTAAAATTTCAGAGAACATTCATCAATTCAACTTACTTTGTTTGTTTGTTTGTTTGTTTTATTTGTTCATTTTTATAAATAAAAAATAAATAAGTCAATTCCAAATCCCGTTTGAATCTAATTTTATGATGACAACTTTACAACAAAAAAAAACAAAAAAAAAGAACACACACACACACACATATGAATAAATAGTGTTGCAACTTTTGAAAAAGTTGAGAACCACCGTCAAAGTCCAGCACCTCAACCTTTCCGTAAATCTACACGTGGTATTATAAATCTCATTACAACATCTCTTAAATTGTTTAGTACCAGTTAATAAATACATATCTTTGAGTAAACTATGCCCCCCCCCCCAACCAACTCCGGGTTCTATGGTGGATTTTTTGTGAGTATACAATCCCACAACACAAAGTATCCTCACCTGGGGGTCCAAAGATCCCAGGGAGCCTGGACACAGTAACATGGTCTCTGCAAGAAGGAAATGCAAATTTCAAATAGAATCTTATAATTATTAATTCCACTTCAATTTTTTTTCCTTCACCACGTGTTGTATATAATGTTTGATCTCAGGAAAAAAGTTGTGAGGTAGTGTTGCCAAATTACAAGGATCGCTGCTAAAACAAAGTCTGAGATGTTGGGAAAAGAGAGGCAGAGAAATAAGCAAAGAGAGAAGTACGTGAATTCATTTGGCGACTTAAATTAATATGATGTGCGTGAAGTGCACATAAACGTTGACCAGAGGCAACCCAATATTTAACATAGTGGATTCAAATACAACAACCAGAGGCAACCCAATATTTAACATAGTGGATTCAAATACAACAACCAGAGGCAACCCAATATTTAACATAGTGGATTCAAATACAACAACCAAAGGCAACCCAATATTTAACATAGTGGATTCAAATACAACAACCAGAGGCAACCCAATATTTAACATAGTGGATTCAAATACAACAACATTCCGATGCATGAGAAAAGTGACCATAAAAGTATGCTGTGCGCTTAGCCATGACCTACTGTGGTTTATCAGCACTCGGAACCAGGAGAGTAAGACAAATGGTTGGTCCCAATCACCCAGTATATGGCCCAACAACGAATTCATTGGTTTGGGCCACCTGGTCAGAATGCCTGTCGGCAAACCTGCATTGAAAGCTTACAGCAGCAGGCACTCTGGTATCAGGGCCCGATGAAGAACACGGCGTCTGTGAAGGGAATGTGTTAAGGACACCGTAAAAATCCAAAACATGAACTTTCCTCAGACTGTGCGGGAAATCCGTCCCAACACCTCCCCGGTAAAAGTGGATAGAAGAAAAAGTAGAGGTAGAAGAAGCAGAGGAAGATGTAGAAGTAGAAGAAGAAGTAAAAGTAGAAGTAAAAGTAGAAAAAAGTAGAGTAGAAGTAGAAAAAAAGGAGAGTAGGAGTAGAAGTAGAAGTAAAAGAAGAAGTAGAAGTACAAGAAGTAGAAGTAGAGTAGAAGTAGAAGCAGAAGTAGGATTAAAGTAGAAGTAAAAGTAGAAGTAGAAGAAGAAGAAGAAGTAGAAGAAGAAGTAGAAGAAGAGTAGAAGTAGAATACGAATTAGAAGAAGAGTAGAAGAAGAAGAAGAAGTAGAAGTAGATTAGTAGTAGTAGAAGAAGAAGTAGAAGTAAAAGTAGAAGTATAAGTAGAAGAAGAAGTAGAAGAAGAAGAAGTACAAGAAGTAGAAGTAGAAGAAGAAGACGTACAAGAAGAAGTACAGGAAGCAGAAGTAGAGTAGAAGTAGAAGATTAAAGTAGAAGTAAAAGTAGAAGTAGACCTAGATGAAGAAGTAGAAGAAGATGCTAAGCAACCCCGCAGTTTTGCTCTTGTTTCTTTTTTCATATGATTAATCATATCTGTGTGCAGCGCCTACTACTTACCTGATTAGGAGTTGGATGAACAATGAAAATGTAAATATTGCTCCACCAATTCAGCATCAGGCTGAGCATGCACTCAAACTTGAAAAATGCATTTTAAAAACTAAAGAATCTTATCTAGAATCTTAAGAAGAAGAAGTACAAGAAGTAGAAGTAGAAGAAGAAGACGTACAAGAAGAAGTACAGGAAGCAGAAGTAGAGTAGAAGTAGAAGATTAAAGTAGAAGTAAAAGTAGAAGTAGACCTAGATGAAGAAGTAGAAGAAGATGCTAAGCAACCCCGCAGTTTTGCTCTTGTTTCTTTTTTCATATGATTAATCATATCTGTGTGCAGCGCCTACTACTTACCTGATTAGGAGTTGGATGAACAATGAAAATGTAAATATTGCTCCACCAATTCAGCATCAGGCTGAGCATGCACTCAAACTTGAAAAATGCATTTTAAAAACTAAAGAATCTTATCTAGAACCCAGTGAGGTGTTCTGTTCACATCAATACCCGTGAAAGCCAGTTGAAACTTATCCAGGTAAAGAGCTGTTTTATGGCTTTTCACTCATAGGAACTTTCAGTTTTATATGACTCCATCATAACTGAGACCCGTATTTTTTAAAGCCTTCTTTTAAGCCTTAGGATTATTAATCCATGGAGTGTTATTTCCCGCTACAGGGATCCTGTGATAGATAATAAAAGACATGCTTGCCAAAAAAAGATAAATCTGGCAGACTGTGCTCAAATGTTTTGAGAGGGTGCATTTTGGCACAAAGAATTTGAACATAAAAATAAAAAAAATCATTTCTAACACAAACAGGACAGCTTGTTTATGTCTGAAACTTGGCAGGTTTCCATATACACCATGTTGTCCTGGAAGCAGAATACATCGATTTGACAAGATCATATTTCTTTACTTTTTTCTTTCCCTTTTTTTTTTTTTTTTTCTTCTTTTTTTTTCGGAATTTCTTCTGTAAATAAATATCATTTTAAAAAAAGGGTTCTCCAACTATTGTCTTAGAAAGTATTTGAGCATCACAATCTCCTTGGGCTCTGAAACTTAAATGGGCAATTAAGGGGAATTTGGGGCCCTGATTTCGCTGGTTCTCTGCCCTTCCAAAACACCATTCAAAAAAACAAAAAGAAAAGAAAAAAAACAAAGAGAGATTTTTGGGAAAGATTAGACCTTTCTTTAATCAATGTAATTATGTCGTGATACAATGTTTAACTGGGGAAAATCCCAGCCATAAGAGGGAACATTTAGGATGGACAGTAAAATTTCAGATACATAATCACTAAGATTCACAGGAAAGGGGACATGGGAAATTTTGGGGGGTTGGGGGACGCTTTGAGGAGTCCATCCTCCCTGGGCGCCACCTTTTTCGCCCTGTATTGATATATTGAGGGGCAGAATATAGGCCTACAGCAGAGCTATTTGTGGAAGGGAAAACCTTACCATGTGGTGCTAATCCTAGCTATGCCACTGAACAGGTAAAAACATTTTCTTTGCTTTTCATTCAGTGATGATAGCAATTTTAAATACAATAAAAACTTGCTGAGAAGATTCTTTTGTAATAATGAATTCTCTGAGTAATGCCTGGTTTTCATTATTTTTTAACAATTATTCCATAAAAATTCTCTCTTCTCCATTGAAACCAATTCTACACAAAGCAATTTAAAATCTAGTTCTTTTTCAAAGACCAAAACAATCTTCAAGTCCAAACTAGTGGTTTAGTCAAAATAAAAGTAAAAAGGACTATTTATATAGTCAGCATAATTCTTATGTATTAATAGTATTATGTCTGAAACAATAATCAAAGTTCAAAGTTGATTCAATATTAAAAACATTCTTGGAGATATTTATTATTATGAAAATCAAAATTGATTTGTGCAATTTTATTTTTTTCTGCTAAATTCGGAGTTGTTTTCAGTAATAATAGTTTTCACATAAATATGGAACAAATAAAATTAAAATTTAGACCAATATCTGACAGCGGTGCTGCACCATGACAAACTTCTAGACTTTGACTCTAAGAGTAGACTAGAAACATAACAGAACTTAATAAAAGATGTTATTGTTATAGGTTTCCAATTTAGCCAAAATAAATAATAAATATAGTGATAATATTGATAATACATAGAATATAGGCTTTAATATAGAGCCTAACCATAAAAGTTTTAGGTGATCTGAATATGGAAGACACAGTGGAAGAAACTCATTGTTTGATGTTTCCTCCTAAAAATATGATTTCTTATTGAGCAGCTTGTAAACAGCAACAGTTGCTGACCGTTTTCCCCTGGCATACAGATATAGTGTATTCATTTCTCCTGATGTACAAAGAAATAATGTTACGTAATACTAACCTTAAATGGCATAAACTAGGGGGGGGGTTGACCAATAAGCTTAAAAAAATAGACAATATGGCCTACAGGTTGACATTCTTAAATGATATACTTATTCTAAAACTTAAGTTGTGATAGGTTAATTAACTTAACATTCTTAAAAACTTAAGTTGTGATAGGTTAATTAACTTAACATTCTTAAAAACTTAAGTTGTGATAGGTTAATTAACTTAACATTCTTATTATAGTAATCTGGTAAGCTAACCATGACACCAACACTTTTTCTGAAAATATGAACATTTGAGAAAAGGTATGAGTTATTACTTTTTCTTCATCAAATTATCAATCATTTGAATGCATGCAAACTTTGCCTTCTTGATAGGACTAATTTTCATGATAATCTGCCCTCAGTGCGCGCACAATTTGGCATGTATACATGGATAGATCACATCTTTTTCAGAGCGCAACTTGTTTTAGATCCAACTCTCATCAGATTTTGAGGTTTCTTTACGTTTGTCAAATTTTACTGATCAGTTGTTCTCATTTTTTTTCCGGACATGATATTCCAACAGTCAAGAGAATGTAGCATAAAATAATATAAAGTAGGCATTGGGTCTAAGTTGTAAGAATCATAACAGGTAGGCCTAATCTTTGCTGTAGTAACTGGATGTAGTGTGTCATAAGTTGTGGGAGTTAGTATTAAGAAGGATTTGTGACATTTTGTTTGATACATGTGTTCCTCAGATTGTGTAGGATGGCAGAAATGCATTTCTGGCCATGGGAAATGCTTGGAGAGGCAATCAGTGTTCGTGTATTTTTTATATGAGCTATACAAATGTTTAAAAAGCACGTTTGTGTGCTGCTGCTAGGTCGGTCATGAACATTTGAAGTAAGTTTATAATTGAAGTACAAAAATAAACATCTTTCCTGTGCGCAGTACATAAGATATATTTTCTCATGACATGAGAATATTGTGTTGAGTGTCAATTTACTTGATGCCTGAATGTTGTGAAACGTATCATTACTGGATGATCATTCCCAGACCAAGGTGGGTAACCCTTTTCTAAAATATCTGTCGAAGTGAAGAAGAGTGGGGAAAAATTGCTGTAGAAGAATGGGGCAATATGGCTGTAGAAGAGTGGGGCAGCATAGCTGGTAGAAGAGTGGGGTGACATACTTGTAGTGAATGGAAAGTAAAACTTACCACACTATACTACAATATATATTTATGTGATAAAACACTACAGTAAATTTTCGTAATCCGTGCCTTGAGATGTGTCTGTGTAGGATTCTCTCCCTTTTTTAAAATCTTTGTGTTGTTACTGAAGTTAACTTTTCTTTAATACGACAATGGAATGTTTTAATTTAAAATTTAATTGGTTGGTTAATTGTAATATTTAAATTTTGCTGCATTTCAGAAACTTTGTTTCATTATTGTATTGTATTGATTTTCTGATAACTTTCTGATTTTTTTTATTTTTTTTGGTGGAACCTGAAATAAAGTGTGTAAAAGTGTACTCTTTGAAACTGTAATTTGGGTTTTCATTATTTTAAAATTACTTTGTTTTGTTTTTCTTCATTTTTACAGTTTTCTGACCACATTGTGTAACTGTAGCTGCACACATGTTTTAGTTGAGGGAAACCAGCATGTGCCGGCTGACATAACAGGGAAGGGGGCGACCGCAGGTTGTTAAGACTTCCAGCAAAACATCTAGTTGATACAAAAATGTAGCTTTGTTCACCATGAAATTTATGTAGCTACCGGCGGAAAAGTTTTCGTTAAATTTTAATATTTTTGTCCTAATTTTCTTTCTCTCTGTAAATAGCCAAACCAGCACATTCTCTCCCTTTCTCTCACCATTTTTACAGGGCCACCGCCACCACCTTGGTTGCAATGACCCGTGATGGGTCATGGCAACCAATGTGACGGCCATGGGAAATGTCATGGCACAGATAGCGTAAATTTAACAACACTACTACTATTAAGGTATTATTGAATAAAATGCGAGTAAATAATGCCAAAGACGGCATCTCTGCTACTGCTAGTCATTGTGTAAACTGTAATGTGTTGAGTGTACCATCATGGCCCTACTAACTACACTAACTTCATACTATATTTTATATAGTATTATATATATATAATATATATATATATATATATATATATAGGCATAGCCTAATTATATTAAAAATCATAATAATTATATTATATAATATAATTATAATACTACTATTACTGTAATATAGATTTAACCCATGCCTAAAAATAACTACCCAGTCTTTCCATGGTAACCTCTTTCCATTTACATACATGACCATATTTTGGGTTTTCCTTAAATTATTTCGCCAACTTACATTGTAGTTATGGTATTCTACATTGGACTACACCTAGTAGTACTTAGTTTATGTAGCAGGTTGTTGTTGTAGCTCAAGGGATGTGATACGTCCAAATTTTTGTAAACCATAGTAACCTATCCTTGGACACCACCCCCTTTTTTTTAATACCGGTATCCGAGTAAATTCCTAAATCCTGTTTGTTTTATTTAGACTCGATTCTAGATTTTTATTTATATATATATACCTATATATATATATTATATATAAATAGTCCAGTTCGAAGCGTATTAAACATCACATCATGAAAAACATGTAAGTGAAAAAATTCTTTGTTGTTCGGTTTACATTAACATCTTTTGTGATTTTTTTTAGGCTCTAAACATTGAGATACTTTATCTACTTTGACTTAATTGAGATCTTCAAAAATGTAAGTTTTATCTTTTACCTTAAATGTATATATTGTTTATTGTATTATCTTCTCAAGGAGGCACTTAGCGGGAAAGTCTGCTTAATTGTCTTTATTTTATTTTACAGCCTAAACATATCTTGTTCCACTACTTTTTTCCCCCTTTTATTAAAAAATTGATTACAGTACCATCGATTATGCTTTATAATCGCAAATCATTTTAGTTTTTCAGTTATGGTGCACGATTAGGGAAGTATCTAATTTAATTCGCATAAAAGAATTTCATGATCATCGACTTCATCTCCAGCGCACTGGGGTTTTTAAGCGGGATCCCACGCGATTTCTAATAAACAACAGCCTTCTAGAATAAAATTTTATTTTATTTTCCAGAAAGTTACATGACAAATTCAGATTTGATATGAAAACTGCACCAATTAAGTTTTAGAAAATCGACTACTCTGTAGTCCATATCTCGCATATGCCATAGCCATAACTATTCTCGGCAGTTGTATAGCATTCCTCCAGATAATTAAGAATAGTTTTTAATATAAATATTATAAACAACAATTCATTTCTTTGCATATACATTTTGGGTCATACTGGTCATTTGCAGCTGAATTCAACACGCATTTAAAGGAACTGTGCCTCGGTGTAACACAGTGCAGTATAAGCAATGATTCTTTCCACGCACAATAATCGCTTGGAACCACCTGGACAATGCCGCTGTCGACTCAACATCGGTCAAAAGCTTCAAGGCTGCCCTGGCATCTGCTAGGAGCTGTTAGAATAGCAACATCGCTTCCCCAACCGTTGCACAGATGCCAGTATATGGATGCAGCAACGACCACTACCAGAACATATTAATAAATAAATTATCCAAGAGATAACGTTATGGTTATGAACTTTGAATATTATTTTTTCCTCTTAAGTCTAAAGTAATAACTTTCAGTTAAAATTAAGTAAATATCCCTGTTAAGAAATCGGCCTTTAATTTACGTCCCGCTTTTCTAATAATACTACATCTTAATCCATTATGGGAAAATGTTAAAGAATAAAATTAAATCTTAGTTCTTAGTTTAGTTATGAAAATTTTAGGTATGTTTTGAATTTTTTTTTAGGTGTCAGGTGACACTAAAGGTGGGGGAGAGGTAAAGAATTTGTGACACTTTGTGACGGGGGGGGGGAGGTGGGGGTATGAGAAGATCATTTTTGCGTGACGTAATTTACGAACGACAAGATAAAATATTAAAAGGGCTGGGTAAAAATAAATATAGGCCTAACACGAAGGCGTCATCTAGTAACCGCAAACAGTAATTACTCCAGTGGGTTACATTGGATTAAAAGTGGAAATAAAATTATTAAAATTGTGTAATATTTGATAACTCCTGTGAAGAAGCTGCAGCACCCATATAGAAATATGTGCCCTCCCGAGCGAACCATTAAAGAGACTATTTTTAGCGCTCCTTGTCTTTGTGAAGTATATGGGATTTTAAAGTTTAATTCACTATTTAGGTCTTATTTAAAGACGATTTTAGCACCATTGATTTCGTTGCCTGTTGCTCTTCGCCCCATTCTCATGGCCCGACCCGAGGGCAACGTGGCACCCATGGTGATGCGACGTATATTTTCTGGGGACCACTGGGCTCAACAAACAGCCTGCTTTGAAAACCAGTGACACACTTTGTTTCATGTGACGTCATAAATTACATAAAGATTATTGGATTTGGTTGTTTGTTTTTTAGGTGGAGTGGGATGGAGGGGGGGGGGGGGTCCGTCAAAAAAGTAGACGTGTAACTAGGGGTGGGGGTGTCAAAAATTTGACTTTTTAGCTTACTTACTAGCTAACGCTCATATTTTGGTTATTCTCCTTAGTACATTGGCAATCAACTCCATCTTCTGAATTGTGTCATATAACATTTTCCACGCATAGGGCTCTCCCGCCTCCCCCGAAACATCTAGTGAGGGACATTCGGTCAACAGATGCGCTAGAGTTTCTCCGACCAGGCTGCAATGCCGGCAGGTAGAGTCCCTGTTACGGTCTAGCCTGTTAAAATGGGTGCCGATGGGAGTGTGCTCGGAGCGCATCTGTGTCACTTGCTGCCTGTGACCTATCCTCTCCCCCCACCCCACCCCCCCCCCTTTCCCACCAAGGGTCGTGTCTGCTAGGAGGCGGCATGTTAGCGGACGTACTATATGGAGAGCTCCTAAGGGGCAATAATGAAGTTGTGTTTTTTTTTAAAATGCAAGTATTTATGTTTAGTGTAGCTCCCCTTCTTAAAGACAATAGTTCACACACCCTTTACTTTCAAATAACTGCTGGTGACATAAAATTAACTCGGCACTACAATGATGAGGGAGCTAACAAAAAAAAAAAAAAATTTGACACCGAACAAATAATTTAAGCTCTATGTTGCTTGAGTGTTATAATCAAACAAAACAAGTTAGACAACCATTTAAGTGTAAATATTCAGATAATATCAATAAATTAATGTTGAAATGACGTCATAACATTTAGCTTTACACATTCTATTCATTTTTTTATTTCTTTAGTTTACAAATACGTCACATCCTTACGGGGTAAGAACTGTCTAAAAAATAGCATAGAAATAAAACAACTGTGCAAAACATCATACATATATTTCCTGTGGTAAATAACAACCATACGTTTTTAGTATTTATCGTCAACTTCGAGGTAATTGCAGAACTAAATAGGTTGAAGTTGAACTATTTAAAAAAAAATATTTATCACTAAACTAGTACCATGTCATATAAGATATTGCAATGCCCCTTGCTTTCCTTTGATTCCTTACTATCTGAGATGTGTGGTAAGATTAAGAATTAAGATCAGAGGCGAGAATCAAATGACAATCCTTTTTGGAAGAGAGCTTAATCTCTGCACAATCGCTTACTAAAATTTATTGTTCTTCAATCTGTAATATTCCTATTTATTGGCTTCATGCTTAACAATGTCAATAAGTAAGTATGAATAAATTGGAGACTTAAATTGAGTAATAATAAATGAATCATATTATTAAATGTTTGAATTATAATGTGTATATATTATATAAATAACAAACACATATTTAATCCCAAGCGAGAATCAAACCAGGGTCCAAATAAGCTATTTTCTATTTACCGTTTTTTAAATTAAAAAAACCTATGTATGGACTTACAAATATAATTTCATAAACACTGACACATAAGAGTTTATATAAGGCAATTTCTGTGACTTTTTTTCCTGTGACTTTTTTTCCTAACTTGGAGCATACTAGAGTTAGTAAAACTTATAAAATTTCTTACTGCTCCGAGCTCCAAAAACTTTCCTATAGCTATCTTGCCCCATTCTTCTACAGCTATTTTGCCCCACTCTTTTACCAGCTATGTTACCCTACTATTTTACCAGCTATGTTGCCCCATTCTTCTACCAGCTATGTTGCCCCACTTTACCACCAGCTATGTTGCCCCATTCTTCTACCAGCTGTTGTCCCACTTTACCACCAGCTATGTTGCCCCATTATTCTACCAGCTATGTTGCTCCATTCTTCTACCAGCTATGTTGCCCCCTCTTCTACCAGCTGTGTTGCTGGTACATTTATTATTAATGCCTAGTTAATAGGATGGGTAAGTGACAATAAACAACACATTTCTTTAAACACTTAGCTCTTCATTAACTGCCCCTTAGCCACCCCTTATCGGTAGATCAACGCAGAGCTGAGCTGAAACAATTTGTCAGGATTGGAGCTAGAGTGGAGGTTGGCCAAAAAAGTCTGCTCAAAATCTTTGGTTGTATATGTTATGCTAATGAATTTAAATGCTAAAAAATATAGAATAATGAATTTACTTCCCAAATTATGTCGAAAATAAAAAATAAGCCTAAATTAAGGTATTATTATTCTATAATTTATGCCCCATTAAGTGATGTCATGTAATGACTTTGTATTAACTACCAAGTAAGTAGTCATTCATCATGGAACCTGTGTGATTATACATTTTTTTTATTTTTTTTACTTTTGGCAAATATGATGCCTGGACTGTGTTAAATTGGATTTAGGATTTAAGCTACCCAATTTTTATATATTTCATAGATAATTTTCAATGTCATATCCCCAAAATATTCATAATAATTATACTTTGTTTCATGGCATCTAATTCCAAATATAGCCATAAAATAAATATATTTCTTATAGAAATAAAATAAATGTGATTGATTTATTATTTGTCTAAATTATAATTATTTAACTTTAATTTGATATTTTTATTAGGCCTATAATCTGTAATATTATGAATTATTTGTATTATTTTTTTTTTAAACTATCCATAGCCTGTTTTATAATTGTTATATTATATAAAATAACATTTAGTAATACATAAATGTGCTTTCATTTTATTAAATCAAATTTTTCCCCCCTCCATTCTTAGAACTCTTTCATAACATCAACTCTCAAAATGGAGGATATAAGAATAAAGTTTTACACTGTTTGTAGAAGAGCATGACAACATGGAGATGGACGTTGAAGAGTTTGATTTTGAATCAGGGGGAGATGGTCGCTATCGAAGTGGGGATGCTCTTTTTGGAATTTTGGCAGAGCTGAGACAAGCTGGCAAATTTTGTGATGCGGTTATAAAGGTAAGAGTTTATTGTATTCTCATCAATCTGTTATTGTCTTGTCAGTCATAATGATTCACACTACTACAGTGGGGAAATGTCACCTGTTGTCAAAGCTACAGTTTCACTTGGGTATGTTTCAAATTGTTTCTTCTAGCATTCCAAATTTAAATATTCAAAACATTGTCTCGTGATATGGGCAAAGTTGTTTTTTATAAAAATAGAATTAAATCTTTATGAAAATATATTTAGTGTGTTGACATTTATCATTGTCCTTTATCAGGTTATAATTTGACTATATATTTACTGACATCATCTACAGGTTAAAAATCAATCCTACCCAATTCACCGCAACATCATGTCTTCTTGCAGTCTCTACTTCAAATCATTGTTCACCAGTCAGGCTTTCAGGTAGCATTATTTTTTTTTTTTATTTCTTGTAATTTTGTTTAAAACTTTCTTTGCCACCAGATATTGTGTTGTATTTAGTAGTCAATATAAGAAAAAGGTTGAGTTATCAGGACAGCTTAGTCAACATTGTCAACCTTTTATTTTTTAATGCTGTGCTCTCATTTTAAGTTATTCTCGTCTGAATTAAATATCAAAGGCATATCTCATTCCTGAAATAAGAATTTTCAGTGAATTATTTTTTAACTCATCAGGTTCACCACTGAATTAGATCTAACTATGGTCACTAGAATAATCTTTTTTAAAGTGAAATATAAATCTACGTTTTTTTTTAAAATGAATCATTGGTTAGTAGTATATTTTAAAATTTTTTACAAATACTCCTAGCACGAAGAAACGTGAAGTGACCATTCCTGGACTTCCAGCAGAGATAGTTCGGCTACTCATTGACTTTGCCTACACCAGGACTGCAAAACTAACACCAGAAAATATTGAGATTTTACTCCCCGTGGCTGACCAATACCATGTGACAGGATTACTGAAATTGTGTTGTGAATATCTGCACAAGAATCTTACATATGAAAATTGCATTGGGATTTTGAGATTTGCCCAGGTATTATTGTCTTTATTATTACATTTATTTTATTAAAAGAATGTAAAAAAATATTTTTTTTATCTTGGAGAGTGAGGGGGGTGAAGAGTTAGGGAACTGAAATGAGTAAATCATATTTTCATAAAGACCATGAATACTCTGAAGTTAAGTTATGAATGGTCCAGCACTGTGGTGTTAGGGGTCAAGGTGAACATTTCCATATAAATCTACTCTTAGGCCTACTCACCATAATTCAGTGTTGTAATAGCATTTCTACAAAATAGAATACTGTTTTATTTGTAATTAAAAGTTCTTATTCTTTAACATTGGACTATAAGCTATATTTCAAAATAGGGGACGTGGGAGGGTAACTCACAAATGAAAAGTCTAATCAAGGGACAAATAAGAACAAATGTTGGAGCCACTATTATATAATATACATAAAGAAAAAAAGACAGCTAATTTGAGTAGATGGTTTCTTGAAATCCAGTACAGTTGTCAGGCAAATAAGTGTTCTGTCTAAATTTTTGCTTAATCTTTTAATATCTTTGGAGTAGGTCGGGGTTTGAATCCTAATTTTCATTTCTTAAAAAAATATTGCCAGATAATACAGAGTTGATTTTTTTTTATTGAAAAGATTTATAACTTCTTAAATATTCATGATAAATTGTTATATCTCCCCCCCCCTCCCCCCCCCCATTTTTCCACATGCTCTATATTTTGTTGATAATCAGCACTGGTCAAGGGAATTTAAGAAAAGCAAAATATAGGCAATTAGGGGAGAAGACCTTCCACAGATCACAAATTTACTGATGTATGTATCTACATACGTATCCCTACATGTACAGATATATGTATAGGTATCAGTATATATCATCATATCTAACCCTAACCCCTCCCCCCCCCCCATTTTTCCACATGCTCTATATTTTGTTGATAATCAGCACTGGTCAAGGGAATTTAAGAAAAGCAAAATATAGGCAATTAGGGGAGAAGACCTTCCACAGATCACAAATTTTATTTCAGTATTACTGAATTATTATTTTTTTAATTCATCAAGGCTCACAACTGTCGTGGATTAGAGAAAGCAGCATTAAGATACACATTAAAGAACTTTAGTCATGTCTATACATCAAGTAATGAATATCTGCAATTAAATCTGGAAATGGTAAGTCAGCTGAGGATGCTGCCAATGGCAATGTATGTTTATATTTTTTGGGGGGAGTCAGTGATAAAGGATTAAATCTGAATAAGTAAATTAAACATTTTTAACCAGCTGTTGGACTTCTTTTCATTGAATTAATTCATCTGTTTACAAAATAAAGTTAAGTTAATCAACGTCTTTGCATTTCAATCTAAAAACAAAATCTAAATTTCAAAAACTTATCTAAACCTTATACATAAATCATTTGAGCAGGTCTGTAATATGTTGTCATCCCACCAACTAAATGTAAGCTGTGAGGAATATGTATTTGATGCAGTGTGTCGATGGGTGGACTACAACCCACAAATGAGGTTGGTGTTAGCTTCAATCAATTAAAATTGGATTGACATGATAAAATCATTCAAATCACAGAGCTGCTTCAACTTCTGATTATAAATAAAAATATGTACCATTGTTTGTAGTGTTTTTGTACATGCCAGTAAAGTGGGACATGAAAATTATGTTGTTGGTTTTTTTTGTTTTTTTTTTACAAGAATCCAAGAAATTACCTGTAATGTATATTAAAAAATGTTAATGGAAACAGTCACAAATATTTTACATAGATAAATGTATTAACTTAAAAAATGTATTAAAATTGGATAAAGAAATAATGATTTAAAAAGTGGTAAATAACTACGTTAACTTTTTGTGTTTTTTCCAGGAAGGCCCATATGAAGAGTCTACTTGCCACTGTAAGATTGGGCCTGCTCCCCTCCGCAGTGTTTGAAGGAAAGGTTAAAGTTCACAGACTGGTCAAGAATAACATTGATGTCCAACCTCTCATTGCTGACACAGAGGCTTTTTTGGCAGGTACTGGCTCAGTGACATGGTTTTTTTGATAGTTTTGCAGTCTTTTCGTTTCAGTAGTTTGTTACCAAAATACCAACAACCTTTAGCTGATGCAGAGGGTGGATGGCATCTTCTCTTTTTTTGTTGCACAGAGAGCATGTACGCAGATAGAAATTAATTTATTAAGAGGATGACAGTTGCAAGATTGTGTTACTTTATTATGTTATGGTTGTGCCATTCTCCTATTCTATCCCCCACCCATCAACTTACCCAGCACACTTTTGTTTCCCACCTGCTTGTTCATTTATTTTTGCAATTTTTTATCGGGCCACCACAAGTTTGCTTATTGATTTATTGTGCTGTTATCTAGATCAGAGCTCCACAACTGGTGTAACAGGGCACACTATTGTGCCATGAGATTATGCCTGGTGTGCCAAGCAAAATGCCTCCAAGAGGAGGAAAGCACAGAGTGTATGTAGGCACATAAATATTCTTCTTCTTGTTCTTAGCCTTTCTTACTCCCAATGGAGCACAGGCCATCCACAATACTTTTCCATCTGTCCCTGCCCTGGGATATCTTTGCTAGTTCAGCCCAACTTTTCTTCATTCTCTTTATCTCTGCCTCTAATCCCCTCTTGCATGTTTCTCTTTATCTTCCTCATAAATATGATATGATTATTGCTACAAAGGGGCATCTAAAAAAGCTTTCAAAACACCGCAGAAATATGTCAAATGGGGACAGTTGACTTAGAATTATGCAGTGTAATTTGATGCCTTTCAGTATTACGACACATCATGCATGTTTACTACATTTTGTTATGTTGTATATTTTTGCATGTTTTTCCTTGTGGTATGACACAGAATTCTTGGAAAGGCCTGGGGTGTGCTGCGTGGGGAAAAATGGTTGCTGAGCTGTGATCTAGATTTGGCTACATTTTGCCAAAGTAGGATTTCTAATTCATTTAGTGTACTAACAACCTATTAGTCTACCTTATGTGACACATTTTGTTTTAGTCATTTTGCCGTAAGTCCCTGACCCCCATATCTAGACAAATAGAAGAAATAAGCATGAACTACTTGTTTTTTTAATGATGCCACTGATTGGAGGCTTATTTAATTTTTGAAATATGTCAAGTCTTCCTCGCCTTATACTTCAGCTGTTGCCATCATACTGATTGAAAACAAACTCATATTTAACACACATTGTTCCCAAGAACTCGACAAATCAGAAGAACCTGACTTTGACATGTCATTACCCTTTGCTCGCCCACGAGTGCCTCATGAGATATTATTTGTGATCGGCGGATGGAGTGGGGGCCGACCAATTAAAATGGTTGAAACTTATGACACTCGAGCAGACAGATGGGTTGTGTGCAATGCTGAAGACAGCAGTGAGTATAGGAAATAGAAAGCATTATAGAAAGAAAACATGCATAACTTTTTTTTTCTAATTTATTTTGAAAACAATTCATTTACTATTCATACATTGCACAATTTTTTTTTTTTCTTTAGTCTTACATTTATTATTTTTTTGTCATTCTTTGGTCATATCTAAAAAAAAACTAACAATAAAATTCTCATAATAATCTTAACATATTTAAATTAAAATGTATATACACAAACTTGTGGCAAATTGTGGTAACGGTACATTATAATTTATATATATTTGTACAAAGATTTATTACATGTAATGACTGTGGGAGCTGCCTAGGGAAGACAATAAGATGAAAAGGGGAGCAACTGGGGAAAAGGCTCTGCAGATAATAAGCATTTAATTCAGCGGTTCTCAACCTGTAGGTCATGACGTTTTGGGGGTGTTGAATAACCAGGTCAAAGGGGTCGCCTAAGACCATCGGAAAACACATATACTCTACAGTTATGAAGTATCAATGAAAATAATTTTGTGTTAGGGGGTCGCCACAACATGAGGAACTGTATTAAAGTGTCGCGGCATTAGGAAGGTTGAGAACCACTGATTTAACTGACCATTTTTTACAAACTACAAAACTATATTTTTTTTCTTTTAAAAAAATCACTGTTTAACTTCTGCAAATGCAAAAAAGTATTCACTTTGCATTTATTCAGCTCCAAGAGCATACCATGGTGTTGTTGCTATTGGCTGTTTAATCTACGTGATCGGGGGCTTTGATGCCACTGAATGTTTCAACAGCTGCAGAGTGTTTGATGCCAGAACCAAAATCTGGTCAGAGATTGCGCCAATGAACAACAAGAGGTGAATTACAATAGAGTAAACAAGAATATAGTAAAACAAGATTATTAAAATTGTGGAAGAGCATTTTACAAGGACGATATATGGCAATGCAAATAATTTTTTTTTAAAATTGTTTTCAATAACCCAAGTGTAGAAGTGAGGAATTAATGCAAAAACACTCAAATTAGGAGCATCAGAAGTTCTTTGGCTAAGGAGCTCATTTAAAGTCCCAGGGAAAATGGAAGGTGTAGGTGTAGCCTATGAACAAGGTTTATGGTGAATTTGAGATGTTATTTTGTCAAGAAGTAACTTCATCAATACTCTGTGATTGATTTTTATAACTAAGTTTTAAATAAGCAATTTTTTGTTTTTGGATGATACATATTCAACCAGTCATTTGAATTTTTTTTTTATATATCAATTTATTTCACTACAAAGCATTAAGTGAGAATTCTTCAACTTTTATTTGCACCCAGGTCCTATGTAAGTGTGGCCCTTCTAGATGGCATGATCTATGCAATGGGTGGGTTTGAGGGTCCACCTCGCACCCCTAGTGGTGTTATCTCCTCCCCTCGACTGCGGTCCGCTGAGAGATTCAACCCAAAAGCTAACCAATGGACACTGATCGCCAACATGAGAGAGCGCAGGAGTGATGCTAGTGCCACAACATTCCAAGGTACTATGCCTGTCATCAGTTATAAGGTACTTTGTCTGTCATTAGTTACAAGATACTTTTCCCATCATAAAACATTCTAAACAAGAAAATTATTTTGGAAAAAGGAAGAAGAATGGGCATTCCAACATTGAGCCAGTTGGCTAAAATTAGTTGGATATCAAGAAAAGAACCAATGAGGGTGGAGACATTAGAGGAATATTTAAAAATCATATTGTATTGGAGGAGTAAAATAACATTGACAAGCTAGCTCCAAAAAAAATTATTTGCATGTCAAGTTTTAAGCTAATTGTTGTTTTGCAATTAGTTAAATAATTAAAACTTTTTAATGAGAACATTTTGGTTTACATTTTTTATAGACATATTGATAGGTAACAATAGATAATGTATTTTTGTATAAATCATTTTTGTATTATAGAAAATGAAGCTAATAACTGTCACCATGATCAATTTTGTTTTCAATTTATTGGTTTCTAACAAATTTTTTTATGCTCAAATTATCCTTTGAAAGTCATTGATAAGAAAGGAAAAAATATCAATGAAAATATTGTCAAACATTTTCTTAATGTAAAGTTTTTAAATGAAAAAATAATGTGCAAATGTTAAATGATAAAATAACAAATGTGTTAACATTTGCCTGCAATATGTCTCAGGAGAAATTTACATTTGTGGTGGCTTCAATGGTTCTGAATGTTTGTGTTCCGCTGAAGTGTACAACCCTAAAACTGACCAATGGACACTCATCCCACCCATGTCCAGCCGTAGAAGTGGAGTAGGGGTCATCACCTACAATGGTACTATCTATGCCGTTGGTCAGTAAACTATGTTTACTTTGTTATATAAATCTTTCTAATCTCTCTTTACTTTGTTGCTATTATAGCATTTTTTTCTGGTAACTGGTTTCTCATAAAATATTATATTTCTTGCAAATTGGCTAGAACCACATGTTCGCGGACAACACCCAACTTCATCAATCCGTGATCCCCTCTCAGTTTGCTCAGCTTCTCAGTATGACACAGAAGACAGTGGAGTCAGTTAGCACTGGATGACCATAAACAAGCTCAAATTGAATGATGATAAGACTGAGCTGATCCCCATTCTGCAAATAACACAACATCACTTACTCTCTCAGGTGTGCATATTGAGTTAGCTCAAATAGTGCGGTACCTGGGTGTCTACCTAGATAGAACACTAACTTGAGAAAGTCACATTAACATGATTTGCAAGGCGATTTTTCTAGAGCTGCGCAGGATTAGTCACATCAGGCCCCTCTTAACAATTGATGCAACAAAGAGGCTGATGTCTGCATTTGTGCTATCACCCATGGACTACTGCAATTCTCTCCTGGTGGGTCTTCCATGGAAAGCACACTTTCGCATTTGCTAGCCCAACAATTTGGAACACCCTTCCGGTCGCTCTCAGAAACAACCAGACACTTGAGTCCTTTAAAACCGATTTAAAGACACATCTATTTTGCAAACACCTTCTGGGATGATGTTGTCTACCATATATTCCAGTTAAGGCATATTGGCTGTGTTGCTTATGGTTGAAATGGGTAGAAAGACTTTGACTTGGTATCCTTGTAATTAGTTTTTGTAGTGTTGCGTTTGTTTAAAATGTGGTAAATTATAGATTTTTAAACATAGTTGACTTTGTACAGCGCTTCAAGCCTTTGGGGATGAAGCGTGTTTTTCAAATAAACTTTATTATTATTATTATTAGATTCAACAAATCTAATCTAAAACGTGTTCCCATCAGATATTTAAAAAACCATTTGCTTGAAAAGTACCTTTTTTTTTTTTTAACTAACCACACTATTCACATTGTCATATAAAATAAAATATTAAATTAATTAAAGCTGTTTGATTGCTGATATGTCTTTAACAAGTAAAAAGCTCCTATTGAGACACCTTGTTTTTGGTAACATTTCACATGATTTTGTTTTGTTCCCTCTATCATCACATTGACTTTTGTAACAGCTTGTGTGCTGTTTGTAACAATTTGTCTGCTGTTTGTAACACCTTGCATGCTGTTTGTAACACCTTGTTTGTAACACCTTGATGCTGTTTTTAATACCATGTTCATTGTTTATAAGCAAGTTATTGTAAATTTGCCTGCTGGTTCTGATGCCTGTTTTGTTGCTTTCGTATCATTCTAGGTTGTTAGGTATTTGCTGTTTTTAATCCCCATGGTGCCTTTAAATTTCCCTTGGTTCTGTACACAGGCGGATTTGATGGAGTAACCCGCACCAACACTGCAGAGAGGTACTCACCATCTGAGAGATCCTGGTCACCTATACCGGACATGTATAACACAAGGAGCAACTTTGGTATAGAAGTGAGTGGGCTTGAAATTGTACTGCATTGCAGCACAATTTTTGGTTGTCTTAGTGCTTGTGCAGAAACACACATACACACACAAGACACACACCAACCCTAAAAGTTATTTAGGAAATCCAGAAAAATCATTTTTAAAGTGATTCAGCTGTAAATGTAATTAAAAAGGGGGGGGGGGTCGTTAGTATTATAAAGTATATTAATATTGTTGAACGTGGTTCCACTCCTGTCATGTTTACTACTGGACATACTGTGTTCTTGAGGTATGGGTTCTAGTTCTAGTGGTTGTTGGTCCACTTAATTGCTTCAGTTTTCTACAGTTATATTGTGGGAGTTCCACTTTATTGCTTTTTTTAGATTCTTGCACTTTATTGCTTCATAGTGGTCTACTGTTAGATTGTTTGTGGTATCCTTTATGGTTGTTCTCTGCCCAACACAGTAGTATGTTTGTCATTGTTGATTCCAAGCATGTCCTCTCAACCATGTGCAAACATATTGTGAAAGCAGAACAGAAGGAGGCTTTTTTTTTTTTAAGGCTAAGAATAGCCTGAACGAATAAAAGGCTTTCTGGCATTTTACGATCTTAAATTAATAAAAATTGGAAAACCATTTAGGTTATTTTTAAAGTGTATTCTATTTTTAAGTTTCTCAGATACAAAATGAATAACACTTGAGTCTATATATATATTTATGTATATGAAATAAAAATATTTTATGTAGTTTGTAAAACAAAGTTAATTTTTTAAAATGTGGCTAAATAAGAATGATTTTGGTGGTGTTTTTTTGTCTTATTTGTTGCCAGGTAATTGATGACATGTTATTTGTGATTGGAGGGTTTAATGGTGAGACCACCATTTATAATGTGGAGTGCTATGACAGCCAATCAAATGAGTGGTGAGTACACGAAGCCAGTATTTTGATATGTAAATGAGTGCAATCAATTTGTTATAGATCTTCTACAACCCATTTATTGTTTACTGATTTACATTTTTTTTTTTTAGTTTACAATTATACAAATAAAGTAAAAGTGTTCAAAATAGTAAACTAACTGGAAGCTTTGGAAGTTATTGAAATGAAATGATTTGGGATAGGTAAATTCTATTTTATCTGTAAACTCTTTTTGTATGATAGAAATGTTACATTATCCGCAAGGTTTTGTATATCAACTCTGTCTCTTGGCCTGACCCTTTGTGCTCATCTCGGTCTTGACGCTTGTCCACCCTAGCATCCAGTTCTCTACTACACATATCTCCCCCACAGGTACAATGCTACAGTAATGCCATATTTTCCTTAGTGACATACCCATCTGATCTACAGGTACAATGCTACAGTAATGCAATATTTTCCCTAGTGACATACCCAATGCCATATTTCACCTACAGGTACAATGCTACAGACATGAACCTCTATAAAAGTGCCCTGAGTGCATGCGTGGTGAGAGACCTGCCTGACGTCAGAGATTTTGTTTACAAAAAGGCCGAATCAGACCATCAGATGGCAGCACGAGATACTGTGCCAGCACCTGCGACAGGTGGAGCCCAGACCAAAGCCACAGTGGCAGAAACCAGGAGTTCTGTGACAGAAACCAGGAGTTCTGTGACAACTCCATCCCCTACATCATCATCGTCATCAACATCTGTCATAACAGAGGCTGAATAATGAAGATATCTCAAATTTTTTTTTTTTAACACACACTGTTCCACAGCAGATCCAACCATGAAATTCCAGTTGATAGAAATGTCTCTTTGACCTGTAACAATGCAATGGACTGAGAAACAATGGAGCTAATGCTTACTGAAGATTTTATGGGTGTTATTATATTCCAGCAAATGAAATAGAAATAAAAAATATATATTTACATGTTGAGCTATGATGTCTTCTTACTGAATTGTATTTTTTAAGGGGGGTGTGTGGGAGCAGAAAGCTTTAAAGTGTAATAAATTAACACATTTATTACTTAAAACGGATAATTTATTCAGGATTACAGCAATGTGGCTTTAACTTGAATAGTCCAATGCTTGAAGTTGTAATCTCATTCTGACAGCTCGAGTTATGTAAGCTGGAGTTATTAATGAAACTTGTTTAACTATGCTCAAGATAATCAGAGATTATAGATATTATTTAAATCATATCAAGTCAATCAATTGTTGATTTGTATAAATCGGGAAAGATTTGTGATGTGAATTTAATGCACTGCTGAAGATCTTGTAAAGTTTGCTGCGTCTGGGTTATACAAATGGAAAAATTACTAACTCCAAAGATCCAAGTTTTTTTTTTTAATTTCCATTTGCACAATCATTAAAAATTGAAAAAGTAGAAAATATTGCATTCTTATTACATAAGTGTTTAGAAAAAGTAATACAACTCATTTTTAAACAGTTACATAATAACCAGAACTATAGTATAAGTATAAGTGGCACTGGAAAAGAAAAAAACTATGAAGCTAGATCAAATCTTGTTTATCACATTCCAGAGAATAAGTCACATAAGATTTATCAGTATAAATCAATACAAATGATTGTGGAATGATTGTGGGGCCGCGGCGGGGAGGACTACAAATTTTAACATCAATATAGATCACAGTAAAAATGGATTAACATTATTTTGTATGAAATTTGAACGGCCCTTGGTTGGAACAAAACATTAAATGAAATTAAGACAAACTTTTATTAAAACAAAATTATTTTTAAATTTAAATACAAGGAAAATGACGACAGCTTGAAAGCTTAACAAACGTAATAAAGCAGTGGGCAACTTGCTCAATATTTTCAATAGATAAAGATATGTGAAGTTTACTGTCTTTCTGTTGTCATGATTGTCATGGCAAGTTGATATGGGATATCAAATAGATAACATATAAACAAACGGCAATAAATCTGCAATTGCGTATATAAAGCAATGTAAAAATATATGTATTTTGGCCAATCAGTTCGATAAATACTAATCTAACATGAACTGTATAAATTATATGCATTTATGTCTTATTTAATATGCAAAGACGTCTCGACAACTATTCAAAATCATTTCTACATAGCTTTTAGCTGTTTAAAGTGATATTTATAAAGTTTACAATTTATATTTTTAGTCAGGTTACTAACTTAAAAAAAAAATTATTTAACCCTTTTGGCTTCAGGATACTAATATGATAACCTGAGGTGTAGGACTAAAAAAATGAGTCAATGATAGTCTGGCTTGAAACATACATTCAATAAGATGAGAGGAAAAACCTGTAAATTTTTAAGAAATTGCATTTGCATGTTTAATCAATGGGGGCTGTGGGTTGGTGTTGGACTTTTGTATCAGGTTTTTAGCTCAATTCATTTGATGATCTTTTGTATTTAAAACTACTACTATAATCCAATTTTTTTTTTTTTTTTTAATTGTATAAAAATAATTGAAATGTAGAATAGGTAATTACGTTTCAGTTTTTTTTAAGATACTGATAAAAATATTAATGAATTTTGTTTTGTAAACTCAAGTACATGTGATATTTTATTATTTGCAAAACTTTTTTAAAAAAAGTAATGACTTTATAATTTGTAAATAAAACAATTTAAAAAAACCTACAAAAACCAGATTTCAAGAGCTCTACTGAATGTGACTCACTTTAGGCCAAGATACTAACTTTCAGATATAATCTAATAAATAAAATATTCTATGATGTTGCCCTGGTTAGGATGAAAGCCAGTGTTCCTTCTCAGACGTTCTATAACTTCCTATAACATTAGATTTAAAAAAAATAATCCTATCTGCCAGTGTCCGAGATTAAAGGGAACCCTTTTTTTATGATGATAAAAATAGATGGTAAATATTTATCAATGTTTAAAATTCCAAAACTAATTTTAATTCTAACTTATTGTCAGAGACCTTTCAATACTTTTTGTAAGTAGTCATAAAATGAGTTGGAGTTTTTAAATTGATGAGCATTAAATAGTGTTTTTCATCATTATCAAAAGGGTTCCTTTTTTGTTCGGACACATGTGTAACCATACATTCTATTGCATCAGTAAACAGAGGCGTAAGAAACGTTACATCTCTATACAAGCCCAAAAATAATATTTTATGAAATAAAAGGTGACTGAAATAAATGAATTTCAAGGATCATTTGCAGTAAAAAAATTTGCAATGAAATGCCATCATTTAAGGTACTGCAGCTCATAGGGGGATTGAGCTGTGGGCTAAGTATCCATCTAATGATATAATCTATTAACCGTACTGAAGGAGGCCACCAACCAAACCATAGGAGCCAAAATGATCAATAAATTGATCGTGGGCCCTTAAGATATAGAAGAAGAAGAACTAAAGGAGGCCACCAGCCGTACTGAAGGAGGCCACCAGCCGTACTGAAGGAGGCCACAAGCCGTACTGAAGGGGGTCACCAGCCGTACTGAAGGATGCCACCAGCCATACTGAAGGAGGCCTTCAAACATATTGAAGTAGGCTTTCAAACATACACTGAAGGAGGCTTTCAAACATACACTGAAGGAGACTTTCAACCTTACTGAAGGAAGCTGTTCCAAGGGTGCTGTTTTGTTCCTGCCTCAGTTCATGTCTCACTCACAAGGACATCACTCGAATAAAAGTCTTGGTTTATCATACACACTCAAACCTTTTTGAGAAGTCTGGTCCTTTCTTGTAAAAGAACCTGGCAGAGTGAATTGAGAAGGAGGAGGGAAGTCTGGTTTGAGTCTTGAATATTAGATAATCATATTCTAAAAGAGTACCTCGCAAGTGTAAGTCTCAATATTTTTATCTCCTACTCAACTGTCAAAAACTCTTTCTCAAAATTTTTCAGTCAAGACATAAAATATTTTTTAAATGCAATATTTTTACCTTATTTCCTTGGGATGAGCAATGAACACCAACATAACTAAATAAGAATGAGTCCACACAAATTTTTTTTTTAAACAATCAAGAATAACATGTTTATTCAACTGATTTATAAAACAAAAACTGCATACTTGTGATTCTAAATAGGAAGTACATAATTTTATTCTGTATTTTTTTAAAATGTCAACATTCTAAAGCCATTTAATTATAAGCATTATGTTTTCCCTCAAGTTTTAGAGAATCACAAGTACGAAGCTTATGTACAAAAAAGAAAGAAAGAAAGGCTTCACCTGGACAGAGATGATTTATTTTGACCCACTGAATTTTATTTCTCTGGATGCAATGATGTCATTGGTTTATGCACAAAAAAATGGAGCACATAATTATTTCATCAACACAAGGCATGAATCTACACCCGATATTGAGCACACACATCACCGCTTTCTCATTTCATGCACCACATACTGATAATTCAGCATTGTAAATAATGTATAATTTACAGATAATAAATTACCTATCAATAAATATCCTATGACATGATGTCATAAGCTGATTTGTGAAAGCATATTTTACATGTACAGGCATTCAACATAATATGGCTATGCACATATAACAGAACATCAAAGGACATAGAAGCTAAACTAACTGCAGCTAATTCCTTGTTGTCTAAGTCTCCTGCAGTAAAAAAAAAATAAAAAATTATGGTTCTAGATCAGTTGAGTGATCCCTTGTTTTATTTACGTGGAGACAATGGGTTTCTTCTTTAATTCTTCTGTAGAGTTGCACCCATAAAGTTTACTGTGGTCAGTTTGCATGTCACACACTTTTGATCTATTCGTTTGAAAGATAAAGCTAAAAATTCTAAAAGGTTTATTATTTATGATGTTAAAAATCAACTGGAAAAATTGTCTGGCTTTTCTAGCAACTGCTGCTTTCCCTGAGTGGTAGGTTGGTTGTTTCAATGTCTTCAGTTAACTGACAGTAGTGAGTCTACAGTTACAACATGATAACAACTCCCCACATGCATCATTACTGTTAGTTTTCCTCCCCCACCAACTGATATAATGGTGAAAATTCAGTCAGAACGTAACTAAAGTATTCAGTCATTGAGGTCGTTTAACCACACTTGCATTCTTTAAATGTATCACATGGTCAAAAGGATGCATATCACATTCATAGGTTCACCAAACATCACTGCCAACTAAGCCTAAATACTAGCTGCATTACATCACGCGTACATAGTAGAAAAGTTGTAAACCTACCAAATGACATTTCATACGGAAATCTTCCCTTTTTTTTTAATAAAGTCAAAGACAACCACTTTCTCATGTTTCATTGACATGAAGCCACCTTTTAATATAAACATTCTTCTAACAATCTTCCTTTACAAGGCCAATAATCTCATGTTTCATCAATTATCCATCGTCTCCAATCTAACCTCACCTGCCCACCCCTCACCTCACAAGACAAAAACCATTTCGTCTTAGTTACACACACACACAATTGATATGGCGTTTCTAGAGTATGTGTAAATGTTATTTTTAAAAAATCACCCCGAATTAATTAGTTCTGGAAGATTTATGAAGAGAATAGAAAAAAAAATAGATGCCCATTTTATTATTTACATAAATTTCATTAGAATTTCTCATGGTAACCTATTAGATACTGTTGTTTCCCCTAATGATATTAATGAGCAATTATTTCTCATGGTAACCTTTTAGAAACTGTTGTTTCCCCTAATGATATTAACGAGCAATTATTTCTCATGGTAACCTATTAGAAACTGTTGGTTCCCCTAATGATGATATTCACGTGCATTTATTGCTCGGGGCGTCACTTGATCAGAAGCTAGCCTCCTCCCCAAAAACCCCCTTAGACTCCAGAATTCCCAGGAGCTGCTTTCAAGCGTTTCAGTGCGTTGTTGACTCGTACACTGAGCCGGTTCTCAAAGTCATAATCTTTGTAGTTGTCTTTAATTAGCTGGAGGTGACTTTTCCCTTCTTGAACAGTCTGAAAGAGATGAAATATGGGGTACAGGGTTGACTTATTGGGAGTGCAACACACTCCCTCCGTCCACCTTTTTTTTCTTCTAAATTTTAGAAAATGACATGTACAAGATAACCCCTTTTAACAATGGAATGACTTCAGCAAGAAATTCTTTTTACACTATGGATGAGATACCTCATTCACCATTTATGGTATAGGGTAATACATCGAACATTCATGAGGTTAATGAACCCGCCGTGGATCAGGAGGAATGGCAAATGTTTGGTAGGAGTCACTCAAAATGCTAATAAATGCTTTATTATTTATTTTTTTAAAAGTTTAACCACTAAATATGACCCAAATCATGCTACCGAATCACTTTAATTCCATTTAAAAGTTAGCTTAATACATTGCACTTTGGTTGACGCAAAAAAAAATAATGGTAGACATAAAAATAGAGAACCCTATCGTCTAATGGCTATTTGCCACATTTATGGTATAGTAGACCAATGTTACCCCCCACAGTATGCTAATTCATTGGCTGCCGTTTTCTTTCGCATTCAGGGAAAGGTAAAACCAAGTAACCAATAGGATTGTGAACCCAATAATTTTTACTTGTCATTGTTGGAAGGTAAACTAGGTAAACTTCATATGTCACAAAAGTCATCATAGAACAAAGGCACAATTCAATCAAATAAAGAAAACATTACTGTGCATAGAGGTTACAGATATCCAATCAAATTGCCAATGCAAATTAAAACCTCGCGATTCCAGAAACACGAATGTACAAGGTATTGCTGTACTGTGATTATTAATCATTTCAATAATGGAAACATTTGCTTTTCCCACCACCAGCCCAAATCCATATAGAAGATGTGAAGAATGAAACTACAGCTGTATTATAAGTATCTAAAGTATATTAATGATATGCATGATGATAGGTTAGATGTGATAAACCCCATAGTGGTTGTTAAATGCATGCATGTCGTTTTTTAAATGTATACCAGCTGTCACATGGTGTTGGGGCTGTGACTAACCTGTGGCTGTTTCATGTAAATGGAAGCGAGTTCAAACAAAGTAAACGCTGGGATGTACTGGTCATCTTTTTTACCCTGGTGCCTGGCCAGCGCTTCCTTCAGACACTGCTTACAATCAATGCAAAGAAAAGACAAACAATTTTTTAATCGTAATCATTGGTAGGAATTCTTTCAGAAACTAAAGTCAGGAATACTATTAATGATACTGTAAGGCTTGAAGATGTCTGACTGAAAAAATGTAAGAGTCGTAGAAACATAAGGCAAGTTGATTTTCTAAGGAAGATATGTTCTTAAATATGTATACATAATTAACTAATTTAATCTTTAAATATTATGAATATATCTTAATTAATCAAATGCAGCTGTACACTGACCAATTAAAGATTTCCCCAAATAAAGCCGTACACTGACTAATGAAAGATTTTCCAAAATGAAACTGTACACTGACCAATGAAAGATTTGCCCAAATCCAATTGTACATTCATTGACCCAATGACCAATGAAATATTGGCCCAATAAAGAAATCTTGGGTTTAATTAACAGATCATTCTTAGCATTAAAACCGAAGCAGTAGACAAAGTGAAGCTGCTACAAAGTTAGCAACTAGAGTACAACAATAATCAACACAAGAGATGGGGAGGTTAAGACTGAGAGAGTAAAGAAACTTGAGAAGTATGAGACATAAAAGGAACACACATATAAAAATACAGTCCCCTTTTCCTGTAGCTTGCTATCAACTTGGCAAATATTTTCATAGTAGTTCACTTTCATATTTTCATTGAAAACCAAAATCAGCGATGACTTACATTGACGGCCATCTCATCCTCGCCGAGCTCTTTGTACAAGGCACCCTCCAGTAGACATTTGAGTGGCATTAGGTTGTGGTCACTTTGCATGTCACACACTGGATGGAAATAAGTGTATATGGGACAGATAACGTGTGTGTGGGTGAGAGAGAGATGGTGGAGAGGGAGAGTTGGGTTGAGGTCAAGTTGTAAATAAGTACATATGATGGATGACATGAGTTAAAGCTCTCATGGATGTAAATAATAGATTATGTCATGTGTGAGGTAAGAATCTGGATCTTTCAACAAACTCTTTGTTAAAGAACATTGCATGAAAATATCCATTATCCAAAAAAATAGTGGTGATCATTCAGATCTTGTATCGATTTGGTTAAGATTGCTTCCGAAAAACTGAACTGTCTTCATTGACTTTTGAGTTGATTCTGTCGACATTGAAAACAGATGCTCCTTCCACTTTGAAAGATTATAGGTTAAGGTTATGAGATTAAGTTATAATTATATCAATGTTTTTTTGTTTTTTTACTGCACCGATGAAGAAGGCATGAGCGGAAACGTTTGAATTTAAACTTTGTCTGATCCTAATTAAAGCTCAGCTGCATTGTTTTATTTACATACATTGTTTGTGTCCCTTGAATCTGGCTAAGATTAATTGATAAGCTTCTGCCTATGCTGTAAGGGGACTACATGTTAAAGTGATGCATAGATCCAGTGGTTCTTAACTTTTGGGCCACATTAAACTGAAACGCTGAGGCTTCCTCGTAAGGGGCGCGGCAAAACATTTCAAAATTTTAATAATTTTATTTCCATTTTCAATTCGATGCGATAGGATGCTACATCTAGTGGATGTGGTGCAAACCAACGACACAGCAGCAAATGTTCATAGAAGTCTCTAGAAACAGTAAACAGTTGAATTAGATCAATGACATTTTGTGACCCTAACATATTTCATTTATTTTTTGCCTAACCCTTAAATTTTAAAAAGTATTCACTACTTTGCAGTTTAGAATTTAGCATAGGGCACCTTTGAAAACTCTAGTAAAAGTAAAGAATTTAGCATAGGGCACCTTTGAAAACTCTAGTAAAAGTAAAGAATTTGACATAGGGCATCTTTTGTAAAACTAACATAAAAACTACTTGGTTTCAACTCACTAGACTGTGGCAAACTTTATTGAGGACTCACCATTCAATAGTGGTTTCAACTCACAAGACTTTTGGCAATCTTTATTGAGGACTCACCATTCAGTAGTGGTTTCAACTCACAAGACTTTTGGCAATCTTTATTGAGGACTCACCATTCAGTAGTGGTTTCAACTCACAAGACCTTTGGCAATCTTTATTGAGGACTCACCATTCAGTAGTGGTTTCAACTCCTCAGGAGTGCAGGTAGGAAGGGCGTGCCACAAAAATATCATCTCAAGAGTCAGAAGGCGACAGTGTTCTTGGGTGGGTTTCTGTTTTTTAAACTTTTCAGCCTGTCAATATCAATACATTAATATCCATTTCCGTAGTGAGAAACAATAAAATCCTCCAGATTTAGCATCCTGGTATGAATTGTTATTTCAGAATAAAATAAAACTTAGCGGCAGCCTGGGTAAATCTTATCATGTTTTGAGTTTGGCTCAAGGAGCAAAATTAATTATATTTATTAAGCAAGGTTAAGTTTGTTGCGATCATTTCCTTTAAATTTTTATCTATGCAAAAGACAAACAATATCTGGTGTGTGGGGGGGGGGGGTGCATGCAGAGCTAAACCCTTTCTATGTTTGTTTTACATGAGCATTGTTTAATTTAATGCAGGATATCTTAAAAACATTATTTCTATTTAATCACATACAAATATATTGGTAAAGTAAGTCAATGACCAGGTAATATTAGATGGATTACAATGTATCGCAACACAGAGATGTATTAGTAATTTCAGCTTTAAGAAATTTTGTTCATAGATGTTTAGGAGAGATAAAACAAACAAACAAACAATCATCACTCAAGTGCTACAAAAGGTTTCACTCACCCTCCTGCCAACAAACAATCATCACTCAAGTGTTAGAAAAGGTTTCACTCTCCCTCCTGCCAACAAACAATCATTACTCAAGTGCTAGAAAAGGTTTGACTCACCCTCCTGCCAACAAAGGCCTCTATCTGATTGTTCTTCCTCTTGATAAGTCCTGGCACTTTGTGAAAAATATCATGCGCTGCCTCCACCTCTCCCTGAGATCCTATGCAAACTGTGAACAGAAATGGTCCAAAAATTGGAGGGCAAATAACCTAACTTACAAGTCTTTATTCTTTCTACGATGTAACCACCACAATCTTCTTAAAGAAGAGAACAGGAACTACATAAATCAAAATATTTAAAAATATCAAAATATAAAACAGGAACTGCAAAAATGTTACGCGAGCAGAAAAAATGGAGAGGTGGGGATGGGGGTGTTTACGTATGAATCAGCTCACAAAAAAGGATCTTTATGTTAGAATGGCATTTTGTACACAATGACACACACACACAAAAAAGCAATGGAAAATTAAGCAGAAGTTACTCTATTTCTGACATAACAAATTAGACAATGGCTGTGAATCTAAGAGCCTGCAGCAGAAATTTAAAAAAAAAGACATATTTGGTTGTTAACTACCCTAAAACAGCCATGGCAGAATTATAAACCCCCAGCAGATCAATGACCAGCAGCTCAACAATCAACAACTCACCGGCTACCAGATATGTATAATATGCTTGTGACCACTTGGATTCTTTCTGAAGCCTTATAAAACCCTCTTGGGCCTCTTTCCACTGCAATTTTAACACATGGCACCAACCTGAGGGCATAAATGGACAAATGTTATAAATCAGAAATATTTACAGCTGTATCGAGATAATTCATTCTTAGAAATAGAGAAAAATGGTATAAAAACTGTTTTGATGAACATTCTTGATTGTTTATATATTTCACCATGTTATGCTGCAATTATAGGCCAGAAGACAACAAATGCCTCTAACAACATTTCACAAGGTCTACTACCAGGCTACTCAGAAAATCTGTTATAATTTTTTTAATTTTTTTCAAACAATTCTTTAAAAAAAATATTTTATCAAATACAATAAAAGCCATCAGCAGACAAGAATAAATTATGGTGTTTATCTATATTTATATTTTTCACAATATTTTTTATGACACTCAGATACTTTTTTGTTGTTGTTTTTTTTGGCTAATCCATAATAAAAGTGCACATGGGCAACACACAAGCGAAGCTCTTCCAGGTGATGAGTAAGTAAGTTTAAGAAGCCTTTTTTCAGCACTTACTTATTTCATACAGACACATCAGCTCTATCTCTCTTTGGCCTTTAGCTTCCACTAAAGCTCTTTTGTACAACTTCAAGGACAGATCATTTTTTTTCTAAATGGAAACAAAGAAAAAAAACTGAGAAATCTTTTTAAATTAATTAAATTAAACAATTTTAAAAAAAAATAAAAACTTGAATTCTATCTTCTTATCACCCTAACATTTTTTACATAATTTTAACACAAAACAGATTTGGATGAGATTCTGGGGAAGGTTTTAAAATAATGTGGGCGTTTCATTTTTTTCCAGAATATCAAATACTTGACACTTTCAGGTCAACAACCTTTATCAATTCTTACTTAAACATGATTTATTCAAATTCAGGCAGTCTCTCTGTGTTACTAAGCCTGTTCAATTATCTTAGGAGCAGTATCCGAAACCAAAAAAATTTAAAATGTGATGTGTTAAAAAAGTTTTTTTTTGTTGAAAAATCGCTATTCAGTTCTAGGAACATATTCAATTTAGCACAAAGTCATTGGATGAAACTGTATGGTATGCAGAGTCTCATTACCAAACTGGATTACAATCTGTCTAATAAAGGGGATGTCTCATGATATAACAGACAAAGTTAACAATAAATTTTCATTAAAAGTTCAACTTACCTCTAACCGATGTATCCGGCCTTGGAAGAATAAAAACAAGGAAGAATTGGTGAATTCTCCCTCTTTCTGCTTAATGATGGCCTCTGCTTCTTTTGTCCCTGATGATATTTTTATAATACTTCATTGTAACCAACAGAGTCAAGTCTTTGATGCTTTAAAAAATGATTTTAAGTCTATCTAGGCACAAGCAAACAAATATAACTATCACTTTTTCATAGCAGCAATCTCAGATCTCTTTGTTTACAACACAAGCAGGGGTCTTTTTAATTTTGTTTGAGCACCTTCTGAATCCATACCCTTTTTAATCTGATGAATATTACTTATAACAAGGATGTAAGTACTTTGGTTGAAATCTTATGGCAGCACCATGACACGGTAGGCATGTTAACCCCCCCATGAAAACAGCAATACATAAGCAATGGTTGAAACAAACCTGCTTGAAATTGGTTGGCCCCATCCAAGGCAAAAAATGGCCTCAGCACTGTGTGATACCAGAGCAGTGCTAAAGTTGCCAGTGGCGCCTTCATATCCTTACTATGGCTGGTAAAAGCAAGGCAGTTCAGCCCAATCTGAGGTTAAAAATTCAAGGGAAGTATGTAGTTGATTTTCTTTAGCAAATAATTAAAGCAATTAATAGCATTTTTTTTTAATTAACACTTATTTATAGTATTTTTTTATATGTTCCTCCATGATTTTAGCTGTTAAGTTTGACTACATATCCACCAAATATTCAAAAACATAAGAACATTTGAGAACCTCTCACCTCTCTGTCACCCTCAAAACCAAAGAATTCTATGAGCTTAAGTATTTTGGGGGGCACCATGGATATACAGAGTTGAAATGTTCCATAGCCAAAGTTGACAGCTCCCAATAGACGAGACAGGACATCCACCGTCAACTCCAGGTCCTCATTGTCATCAAGAGAACCATTGCTTTCAGAGTGATTAGGGCCTTCTGGACCAGGATTATTTTTGGGGGCTGGGTCAACGGACGAAGAGAAATTTGGAAGCTTGGCAATTTTATTTTGAGCCAAAGTTTCAGTCAGTTGTGTCACCTCCCTGAGGAGGAACAAGTAATTGAAATTTCAGCAATGTAAAAGCGGATGGACTTTCAACTAAGCACCAACTAATGCATAGTTAAGCAATGACTAAAGTAGAAAGAGTAAATAGATAAATAAGTGAATTAAAGTCCAGATCACATTACTTATACAACATTTTATTTCAAAACATTACTTTTTTTAAAATCTAAATAACCAGATGAGTTAATGAATATTAGTTTGAACTTACTTGTGCAACTTTTCATAAATTTTCCAGGCTTTGCGTAGCAACCATCCACCTTTTACATAGCTGGGTATATCTTGATTGGTGAACACAAGGATGGCTTGGTAGAGAAGGCAATCTGCCACAATGACCTGATTGGTTATTCGCTCTTCTAAGTTCAAGGCATTTTCTGACTAAAAAGAATAGATAAAATTAAAAGTAACCTTAACTACTCACCCCAAATTTTAGTAAGTATATTTGATGTTGACCAACAGGAATCAAAAGAAAGAAAAAAAAACTTATTGGAAGCTTATAAAGGGATAATCAGCAACTTTTACTTTTCTTAAAACAAATTTAGATTAATTTAGTTGGACTGTGTCTTAAATCCAAAAATGAGTTAAGGATTAAATTGACATATAATATTCATATTATTTTAATTTATTCATTGGTATTGTCAAAAATAAGTCTACAAAATGCCAAGTGAAAATTTCAATAAAAACCACAGAACCAGGACTATTGAAAATAATTTAGGCTATGCCTTGTAGTGGTCCTCACCTTCTTCTTCTTTGACTTTGAAAATTTCTTTTTGAAAGATTTCACAAAACCATCATTGGAGGCACATTTTTTTTCAGTCTCTTGCAAAACCTTGTGAGCCTCTCCAAGCTTCTCTTCTTCAAATGACATCAGTGCTTGCTGAGAAAAGAAGTGATAACAACATGGGTCACTTTCTTTGATAGTTATCACAGATGCTTTGGTATTGTTACAAGATGTTTTGCTACAGCATTAATTATAGCCTATAAATCCAGTTGACACTAGCTAAAAGAAATGGTGAGAAAGATGATTTCTGTCATAATTATGATTTCTTAAAGATATATAGATGAGTAAGTTTCAAGTTACCATAAAGAAGACAAAACTGTATCCAGAGTGCATCAGGGGACTTTCATTTCTGTAGGTGATAATTTAAATAGGTTTGATTTATTTTAAAACTTTGATTAGTACAGGAGTATTATTGTAAAAATACATCACATAACTAAATTAGCCTATGATGGGTGCCAAGTTTTAGCAATTTTTAACCTTTACAAGAGTGAAAATGTGCCAGTCTTTAAACATTCCGCCCTGCCTGCTGGCCCTCACGTTTTCTTTAGCAGATATAATTTATAAAATGGGTTTTCACTCAAAAAAGGTTGCTGACCCATGACTGAGTGGTCTCACCCTAAGCACTGGACTTAAAGTGAATAGACTAAACGGTGTGTGTGAACTTTCGCATTACTTGCATTATAAACTAAATCTGACAATCGACACAATTAAAATGAAGTATATTAAATGAAATTTCCATTTACTTTTATTAATATTCAACCCACAAGGTTCAAAAGAAATGAAAAAAGAAACACATCCAAGATGAACACCGGGGGGGGAGCTTTATGCTAAAAGTCCTGCTTTTGATTGGTTGAAAAATGAAGTAGCCTACCCCTGCCCCTATCCATGGTCCATATGCCTATGCTATTAATTTCTATCATGTGGTCATGTTTAATTGTTTCTTCTGTTAGACAATAAAAGAGCAAATAAATTAACATAAAACAGATATTAATAGGACCATCACAATTTCATTTTGTACCAATTTATTAATATATGTTTTATCAGACAATGACAATGTAATTTAACTCTCAGTCTCAGCACTTAAGAATTTCCCGAAGATATGTCCATGTCTGGGCTAAAATTAAGGAGGGATGCCACGGCGTCTTTTGTGTGTTTATTATAGTTGCAGTGAATTAGGGTTTAGGTGAGGTTGAGGGATCGATTTAGGGTTCAGATTAGGCATAGGGATCAATTTAGGGTTCAGGTTAGGCATAGGGATTGATTTAGGGTTCAGGTTAGGCATAGGGATCGATTTAGGGATACATTCGTGAAATTCGATAAAATAGTGGCATTCGTCCTTAAAATTTACTCATGTCTGATACGATTTCTGTACACAAACTCATCTAGATATGATGGAAATAAAGTTTTACTAGATCACAACTGCAACTTAGCCAACTAGCTTAGTTCTTAATATTGGTCTGTCGGCCATGGGCCATAGCACCCATGGTTTATTTTATTATTGATTATTGTAGTACAACTTTTACATTTTTGAAAAACTAGCTACTGACACAGAAAACATGAAGTAAAGTAAGAAGAAAACAAGAGATAATTGGGGACGTTAAACTCCAGCATTACCAAAACATTCTTACTTATATTTGTCGAAAAGAGCAAATGCTTCATCGAAGCCATTATTTAATAGCATATTAATTCCAGTTCGAGCCATTTCTATATCATCGAAAACTGGTTCATCATTGTCTCCCGCTGCTCCATTTAAGTCTTCCATTTGTGATTTTGTGCCTTCTGCCATTACATCAAATAAAAGTTGTATTGAACGTATAATCTGGCGTCTTTTTATACGTATGTATCTGTTTTATAAACCAATTATGACCCTCAAATTATGAAATTGAGACTAATAGCGAAGAGACAGCGATTGTGGGTGTATCAATGAACATTGTAAATAGGCGCAGCCATGATGCTATGGTAGCGTTTATACTAATTTGATTGGTCAGCTGGTTTGCTTTTCTCTGATCTCTAAACAAAAGAGCTTACTTTTTCTACACTCCAATTAATAAGATTTAAAATCTAAAAACAAATTAAATGTGAACGTTGATTAATTTTTCCCAAGTTTTGTCTCTTCCTTGCTACGTCTGGTAGTTGTAAACTTTGAAAGACATGAAATAATTCTAGCTTTTAAAGTTCTTTAGTAAGTATGTCTGTTTTACTTGGTGTGATCGACCAAGCAATCGGAAAATCAGACACCATAGGCTGGGAAACAAGTAAAGTTGGAGGATTACCAGTAAGTAAGTTTTAGTTTATTTCGTCGTTTTAGTTTTAGTTAAGACCGCGTTAGTACTTGACTGCCTTGCCGATTGCCTTAGGCCTTAGTTAGTAAGTAATAAGTAAGGTTAACTTATTTACTTTTACTTAGTAAGTAAGACTTAGAGACAATCAAATAGATTTAGATAGAGAGATTTTTTAAATTTTAGTTTATTATTAGTCACTTAGCCTGGCACTTCTTATGTCTGACTACTCAGGCCCAGAGCTCAGCCTATTCAAAATTAGGCCATCTAGGGCTCATTTAGGCCTAATCGGCCTAATTCTAATCACTAATACTAATACTTATAGTAATAGTATTAATAGAATTACTTATATTTTTAGTATTACTCATTAGTGACTCATTAGTATAGTCATTATTATTAAGCCCTATCTTTATACTTCATTAGGCAGATACTTTATCAATCATATTCATATGTTTTTATGATTTTATGATAGTACAGTAATAGTATCAGTATTGTCAATATCGCCAGTAGTATAACGACACTATCATATGAAAGTATTAGTATTAGTATTAGTCTTCCTCTTCATTTACATCTTTGCCTTTTCAACAGTGGAGCATATATGGCATATAAGGCATATATTTGACATTATAATAATTCTTTTCCCATTCCAAGCTTTCCGGGCTCTAGTTATCCCTCTAACTCTAACTCAGTCCAGTCCTATAATTTCATGAAATTAATAAGCTAATTATAGGCAGGTAAATGAAGTGAACTTTTCTGTTTGATGATGTGAATTAAATCATAATATTTATTTTTATCAATGTGTTATTATTAATGTTAATCAAACATTTTTGTTATTAACTTTTCAGGAATGGATTCAGCCAGGGACATCAACCAAAGACATCAAGTGTAAATCTTGTAACCAAAGCTGTTCTTTGATAGCACAGCTTTATTGTCCATTGAATGGATCACCATTTCACAGATGCCTCTATATATTTGTCTGCTGTGGAGACTGTAGTAAAAACCCAAGTGGGTAGGTTGTATATTTTATAGGTCAAGCTAACTGATGACATGTGACCAATGACATCACTGACAACAGTTTTTGCTTTACATCCCAAAAGATGAATTATTGCACTTTCTTTAAAGTTTTAATGAATGGTTATTTAATTTTGTTAAGGTGGGTGGGGTGCGAATTATTTCCTGTTTTTTTTTTTTAATTTGTAATTATATTGTCTACAACTACTTTGTTTTCTGTTAATATAAAAGTTATATTACAATGCCTATGTTGAAAATTGCCCCTTTTTTTCTTTTTACTATAAAATTTAAAAAACACATCTATAGATAGTATTTTGTGGTAAGATAAAAAAAATGATTAACCTTTTGTTTATTAACAGGTGGAGAGTGTTTAGATCAATGGTTTATGACAAAAGTTATGATTCAATGGTCATCAAGAAAGAATCATCAGCTGGAACAGGAACACAATTTGATAGTTGGACTGATGACCAGGAAAACTGGTGTGATGACTCAGATGACTGGGGTGTGGGATCAGGTGACTGGGGAACTGGGTCAGATGACTGCTGCACCAATAAAAGTTTCGCCCCACCAGTAAATGGTTCCACAGAGGCCAATCTAAATCCTAGTTATAAGTTGACAGATGATTTGAGCAAGTTAGTTGTCACAGATATCAATTCTAAAGTATTGCCAAAAGAGACAAAGCACAGTTTCTCAAGCCTGAATGCAATAGACTCAGAAGATACTGTCAATAAAGTTTCCAAAGTTGAGACAGAAGCTTTTGCACTGGTAGGTATATTATTGACTTAAAGTATTACATTCATAAGATAATGGTATTAATTTTAAGGATGGGAATTTCAGATTGTGACTAAGGATGACAGACTGTGACTTTAAAAAAAAAAATTCCAATTGTGCAATAAAAAAAAATATCCAGCTTAAATTCTTTAGTGCACTTTATAATTGTTTGACTCTAACTCCAACTTGGGGCCTCTGAGTACAATATTGGAAATGAATCTGGCACCATCAAAAATGTCTGAACCTAAGCCATGACATCATTATACTAATACATTTATTAAAATTATTCACAGTTAAAATTTCTTGGAGATGCCACTAAATTATCACTGTAGTGAAATCCTGAAAGTAACATTTATCATAGTTTTGTTGTTGTTATTTGCGGTGAATAAATGAATGTTCAAATATTAGAAGCAATTTGAATTTATTTTGGATTTAATAGTGATTCAATTTTTTTCTTAAATTTGTTCCCCCCTCTAGCTCAGGATTGGAAATGATCCTGGGTCAGGAAACGATGGAGAGAAAACCAGAGATGAAGGTGAGAGTATTTATTTGCACTGTTGATAAATAAAGGCTTGAAATGAAAACAGTTTTTTATTTCTCTATGGTTTAACACTTTTTTTATCCACTTTACGCTTTTAATAAATGACCGTATCTCCAATCTGGATTAAGTACAGCACTGTGTAAAGAAGGTTAAAATCACATAATATTATTAATAATGCTGAGTAGTTTGGTGAAAGAGGAAGATTATTTTCAGAGTGCATGCATAATAAGTGAACACAAAGGAATGCTTTGAGTAGAAACCATATAGGCATCATTACTTAACCTACGTGAGTACTACAATGTGGGGTGATAAAAGTGTTGCTACTTTCATTTATTTTTTTGGAGACAGAGAGAGAAAAGTAAACTATCCCTTACTAAAGGGAGGAGCATTCATTAATCTTTGTATTTATTTAACGGATGCTGATTGAAACCTATGCAAATAAAAAAATATTTTAAAAACATTGCAGGCACTATTAAGTAATAGATTTGTGGTATTTAATAATGACTGAATTTGACTTGTTTTAGAATTTTATAATATAAAAGCATCATTACCTCATTCTTTAGTTCAAATGCTCTAAGAAATTATTAGTGTGTTGTTGAATCCTGAAGATGGATTCATAGCATTCTGGTGATTTCACTTCATCAAACACCCCATTCATGTACGAAAGCAAAGACTAATGGAAATTAGGATCTAAATCCCATCAGTCTGTGCCTTCTCTTAGACTTTGTTCCATTTAAATTGAAATTTCTTGCAGATTCCATTTTCTTTTATTAATTCAATGTCTTTTACTCCAGACAGAGCTGAACCAATCTTAAACAATGGTAAACAATCAGATATAAGTGAGCCACAAGTCATGTTAGAGGAGATTGGTCTTCCTGACTCAGAAAGAGTTTTTGCTATGGCTCAAATACTCAACACTTCTCATAAAGAGGTATGACTGCAATGTGTTTTGTGTGATTTATTTGTTAATAATACTATTGTAACCTATAAATTAATAAATCAGTAAATTTAATACATATTAAAAATAAATATTATATTTTCACTCCCCCTTTCTTTGTTGGGTCTGGTACATTTTCAGTGCTTTCCCCATATTCATTATGTGCATATTAGCTAAAGGTTTTAAAATTGTTTGTTTGTGTTCTTATCAAGGTTCCGGAGCAGAGTCCACTAGGAGTAATGGCCCCTGTTATTTTCAAACCCTACTATCTCTCTGTTGTGGATGAGCCTGATGACCACGAATTCAGGAAAGACGATCATGTTGCAGATCTTATTCAGCGTTATGAGCAGGCTGAGGGAAAACAGCTTTCCCTGCTGCTCTCTGATGGGTTAGTTGTTGGTTGCTATCAAAATTATCTGCTCTGTTATGATAAGAAAACATTTTCTAAAAAATTTTGATTGATTGTGCACAGCCCAGCTGAAAAAAATTGAGACACCAACATTAAGGAAAAGAGGGCTCACTGTTCTCTTTTCTTTCAGCCCGGGCAAGGCAAAAGTTGGTTTAGAGACGTATGAGAAAACAGAGTTAAAACATGGTGATAAGATGTTTCACAAGTTCTTGAAAAGACTGCAAAGACATCCACAGCAAAGCATCAGGTAAAGTATTGTTGGCTCCAGCACACACTGCTGTTTTCAATTAATTTTTTATTTCCCAATTGAGGCTTAAAACAAAGCTTGTGGACCAGTTGCCCAACTAGTTGTTGAAACATAACACTGTCATTAAATGAAAGGTGCCTTTAATTTCAGGGTTTGAAGAGCTTTGTGTTCAATTCATGTTTTTGTTTCAGGTATGACCGGGGAGGCAAGCCCCTATTGGTCAGTGAATTAGATAACTCCCTGTCCATTCCTCCCTGCCTGCACTGTGGAAGTGAGCAAATATTTGAGTTGCAGTTAATGTCTCCCCTTATTGCCTGGCTGAACCCGCTAGATAGTGAGTATATGTTGTCTACTTTCACTTTGTGGTGGAAACCTTTTCATATTGAGCACATGTTATCTCCCCTTATTGTGCAGTAGAAACCTTTTCATAGTGAGTTTATGTTGTTTCCCTAATTGTGTGGTGGAAACCTTGAGGTAGTTAGTATATGTTATCTCCCCTTATTGTGTGGTGGAAACCATGAGATGGTAGACCTTTTTAATATAAGTATATTACATTTCCATTTTTTTTTTTTTGACAAGTTGATGAGAAATGATCCATTTCTCCCAATATTTCAATAGTCAAAACTAGGGTAGAGTAGTGGAGAAATATATAAAGACTCTTGTTTCTGTGTTAACTACTCTGATTGTGTTTCAAGCAGATGTTTTGCTCTAATCATTTGAAGTCTTCCAGTTTTCAAGATTAATAAGATGAGATTTTTCTTGGTTTCTTAATGTTATAACTATACATGTAATTTTTCTGGTTATATGTTGCTTCAGTCAAAGTTTGTACTACATGGTCCTTCTGTTGATGTATTCTTATCCAGAATGGTGGCAAACAGAAAAATTTCTGTAATTTAGTGTTATTAAAAAAAATAATGTTCCTTTTTTTTATGTTTTTTAAGGACTTGTTATAACTCATAAAAATTATTTTTTTAAAGTAACTGTCCTGTTAAACTAGTTGGTACTTCAGCTATTTAAAAACTAATTAAAAAATTGTGTTATTTTTTGTAATGTAATTTCAGGTAGCTCTATCAGTGTTGATTATTTTAAAATCTCATTTCTTCCAGATGGCGCTATCAATGTTGATTATGGAACAGTAGTTGTATATACCTGTCAAAAGAACTGCTGGCCCTCAGCTTCTGACATTGACAGCCAACCTGGCCTTTTAGAAGAATACATTATTTTGCAGGCTGACCCAGATCACCATTTGTATAAATAGTGTTATTTTTTTCTGCGATGACTAAATTAAATAAATAAAAAGTATTAAAATAGTGAAATACTTGTTAACTTTTTTTTTTCCTGTACCTCTGACTTAACAATATAAGTTTTAAATTAAAGCGATGTGTTTTGTGTGTGAGGATGTTAATGAATGCATGGGTTTGAGGTGTTGAGTGTAGTAGGCAGGCTGTGCCAGATTTACAAATAATAATAATAAATAATATTAATAAAGTTTATTTCAAAAACACGCTTCATCCCCAAAGGCTCGAAGCGCTGTACAAAGTAAAAAAAAAAAAAAAATAATTTATAATTTAGTTTGAGGTGTTGGGTGTAGTAGGAAGGATGTGACAAAATTACAAATAATAATAATAAATAATATTAAAAAATTTTATTTAAAAAACACGCTTCATCCCAAAAGGCTCGAAGCGCTGTACAAAAAAAAAAAAAAAAAAAAAATAATTTATAATTTACCACATTTAAAACAAACGCAACACTACAAAAACTAAGCTAAATGAGCTACAACTTAGGGTCTCACAATCAGCCTGGGCCTCAAAAAAATTCCTTTTAATTATATTTTTTCTTTTAATTACCTATTTTTTTCAAAATGTATTTTATTAAAAATTTTCCAGTTAAACTTCTATAATTTTATTGTCTTAGACTGATAATTTTGAGCAATCTCTATATCAAATTAGTATATTATATCTAGGGTGAATCTCAATACAAAACGATTAACTGTCCTTCCAGTGTTGCCACTCCTTGGTTTTTCTGCTCTTGTCTATGTTTTTGACTCTAGAATCTTAGTTCTCTTTTCATTGCCAATATTTCTTTCAACATAACGTGTATTACTACGATTTAATAAAAATTAAAAGACTATATTTCCATCTATTTAAATGGCTACATATTTTAATTTGTTTCTTTTACCAGCTGATGTAATTTAAAAAATTTAGGCGGCCCCTGGACTTTGTGTATCTTAGGGCCTCGGCAAGTTTAAGTCAGGTCCTGGTTTCAAAGTTTAAATATTACAAATTCATCTTGACACCATCAGATTAAAAATGATTAAAACAGGATGTTCATCTTATCTAATTTTAAATGTTCATAATGATATGAACAAAAAAAAATAATCACTGAGCTTGCCATCCATCCCTCAGTAAAAGCAGAGCACATACATTGAAAATACATAGGCAAAAGTGTAAAGATGACTGTCACACTCACTTCCACTGCCAAACTGTCATATCCTTAGTGACAGGGTGTAATTATTATTAATTAATCTTGAGCTGCTCTTATCTGTTTTGGACAAGGGCAAGCAAAAGCTGAATTACTGCGCCCTCTTCCCAAAATAAGCGTATTTATTAATAGATATATTTAGCTTGACAATGTTGGCGCCCAGGGCAGGTGCCCCAACCCCCCCCCCCCCCCCCCCGCCCCACATACACTTTCACATAAGCATAAGCGTGTTTGGGAATAATCCTCTCACAGTCACAGGAGACTGGATCAGGATAATACATTTTGGTAAAGAGTACAGAGTATCCCTTAATGAATTTAAAAAAAATTAAACAGAACAGTTTCAATGGATCATTTTTTCTGTGTCTGATTTGTCTTGTGTAGGCTTGTGAAAATTGCGATATTTTGTTTAAATACTGGAATATACAAAATATTTTTAGTACCAGGAACTCTTCCTTATTATTTTACCTTCTTCCTTCCTCGACAGAAAAAAATTAAATTTAGGTTGCAGAAGACAAAATAATTGCTGCCTACAGAAAGTGGCGAACCAGATGAACCACGCATTTTTCGTCCCTTGACCTCGAGCTCTTTACCTAAATCCAAATTTTCTCATTCTCCTCTTTTAGTCTAGACTGGGCGAAAAATACACTAGTATAGTAACGAAATAAATTTGAAATCTGAAATTCTTTCTTACAATGATTTCTGCTTAGATATTTCCTAGTCATTTTTTTAAAAGTCCGCTTAAATATTTCCTATAAAAGGTTATGGGTAAAGATAGTGGGAATGGTGTGGGTGTATCAGAGGCGTAGCGAGGGTGTTTGGCGCCCGGGGGGACAAGATTCGCGCCCGGCGACAAGATCTATTTAAAGAGCCCCCTTTTCTTTTTTTTCAACTCTCAAACCCATTATTTTTACCAATGATATAATATCAAAGCACATTTTGGCGCCCCTAATTAGCTTGCGCCCGGGGACATCTGCCCCCCCCTCCCCATCGCTACTGCAATTTTAAAATATAATAATAATAAAGATTTCAGTTTTTTTCGTTTGTCTGTGTAAGTGAAACTTCCAGTTCCCGTAAATGCGCGCCAAGTCCTGTAACTCATATCAACAAATCGTCGCAATAATTTGTGGAAATTTTTATTGCTTGCTGATGTTATGATGTTACTGCTTATTGCGATTAATTTGTTTATCTAGTGATTGTCAACATCTTTTTAACACAAACATGTCTAAAACTCCAAAAGGAAAACAGTCTAATACACTATTTTCATACTTTCAAAAGACTCCAAAATTGGAAAAGTCAGGGGAAATCTTGTCACCACGGAAATCACCGAATTCCGATAAGAAGAAAAATTGCACAATTACCGAGCCGAATACTGCAAAATCGAACAATGCAAAAAAGGGAACAGAAACAACAGGTAAATATTGGTGTTTTACATAAAATGTCCGTAAAATATTACCGTACCATTTTGTAGATTACTGTAGAAGCCAGTAGTAGTAGTACTAGTAGTAGTGTTGTCAGTGTTGTGGCTTAAACTTAAGGTAGATACTTTTGTCAAAAATGTAAACATTTTTTAAAAATAAACCAATGGCACAGTTGAATAGAGCTAATTTTAAACAGAATTATTTATAACACCAAAATCATATTTTTAGCTGTTGTAGTTTTAAAGTTATGAATTTTTAAAGTACGACTTGGTTTGTCATTTTTTAACATGGACTTCATCTCCACATTCTGTGACCTCATTCTAGGTACCCCAACTCAAATTTTTAAATACATCTAACACACACAAAGAGCACATCATTGGAAAGAGCTGGCTTTAAGCTTTCCAATGACACCAAGATGATCTTTGTATCATGTATAGGAAAAAAGTTATGATTTTTTTAGTGATTTATTTTTTACCTCTATTCGGCTTTGTATTTAATTTTTAAAACTGTGATCGAATTATTGCTCTGTTTGTACTATTTTGTTTGTATCCTTTTGGCTATTAAAGTTAGAGCGCTCAAATTTGGAGGAGACATGAACAATATAATGTTTAACAAAACAAAACACTTGAACTGTGAATTAACTTATTTTATTTTATAAAATATGACTTTTTGAGCATATGGCGTGGATAACGTCAAGTGTCGAATAATTTTATTTTACAAAAAAATGACATAATTATTAAACCAATAAAGCTATTGCTATAAAATTTTCAAATCAAACAGATAATGTACATCTAAAAGTAAGGCAAATTTAAAATAAATAAAATTCAGATCAGAAAAATTTATTAAATATTAGAAAAATTATTTCAATAAAAGCAACCACGGCCGAGAAATTTTTACATTTAAATACATAACTTTTAAAATAATAAAGCTACTGCAATGAAATTTTCAGTACAAATAGATAGTCACAATTTAAATGTAATGGAATATTCAAATATTAAAAAGGTAATTAAAATCATGAAATACAAAATTCAAAAATGTCATGTAAGTTGTCGACATTGAAATTGATGTACCGGTGCATTTATAAACATTCAAGATATGGTTCGTGGCTCCGAGCTCTAGCAACTCTTCATCCTCACTAATTGGCAGATTAAAAACATCTTCCTCTATTGTCAAAATAAAATTGATTTGTGTCTGAATCTCCCTGAATCTCCTCCAGCATGGCAGTGCATGTCCTTGTTTGGAATCCTATGCCTATTATTGAAAAAACAAATAAATAAAAAAGATATTAGGAACACATAAAAAAATCAATATTTTTAAACAGGTTACACAATGTTCTTTAGTTGAGGAAGATTTATATTTATTAATAACATAGGACAAGAGGCTGTCTTAATTTCTTTTCATGTCACCTCACTCTTATCTTTCTATAACTATAATTAATAATATAATTTAGTACTGTGTGTATAGTCTATCATTTATGTATTACTGGAGCAAATATATGAACTATATAAGGCCTTAAGTAAAACTACTATTAAACACTGTTATTAAAAGTGCAAATTGAGGTAATCAAACTAGTTTATTATAATACAGCAAATATTTATTAAACTGTTTGAAAAACGTTTTTAATAATAATAATACCACTGTTTACATTAGAGATTTACCTCTTCCGGTAGGTCAAGTGAAAAAAAAATGGCTGCCAACGGCTGTTTTTAATTTTTTTTTCACATGTCGACAAGAATTGTAAATTCGTGCTATTATCTATATTGTTTTAAATAAGTGATTCATTTTTAGCAATATATAAGCTATGCATCAAAGTAATTTCCAAGTCCGTCAAGCATTTAAAAAAATTAAAAAAGCACGGCGAAATCACTTACCCCACTTTCACTTTACAACAGATCATCTCAGCGTAGTCGGATTTCCACTTTATTTATATCCTCGTAACCGTCATGCACCGCGGAATCAAAATAAAATAAGGAGGTTCATCTATTTTAAGAAAAGACGCAAAACAACGCTAAGTCACGACAACTACCGAAAACGGTCAGCGCCGGCTGATCACAGCGATAGGTGGCGAATAGCCCGCGTCTTCCTACTGCCCGCGAAGCGAGTATTGGAGTGCCTACTCATTCCACTGATCGAGTCATGCGCAATGACTATATAGTTTATATAAGGCAACGCATTCCCTATCACTAAAATACTGTTTAGGGTCGACTTATTTTAAACTTTCAACTTTGGCACATGAATAATTAATAAAAGCTTTCCCTGACCAATGGTTTAATAGCTTTTGCACACGGCAAACTCTTATGAATGAAACTCTGAGATAGTACTACGACGTAGCCGTTATGCAAGTGGCTGTGAATGGTTGCCAATGACAACGTGTTGCACAGGGAAAATTCTGATCATTTATAATATGGACTCTGCAGGGTTTTTAAAGCTCAAATTAAAACATTTCCAGTTTAAATGTCTTCAAAATGCATTCTGAAACACAAAATATAAAATATTTTGATGTATATAGTGGTAATAATTAAATATTTCCTAAGTATCGGCAACTTCCGCCATTAAAAAGGGGGCGTGGCCCAAGCCATGTCGAAATTAGGCTGAGCCACCTTATGGTGATATGGGTCACTGTGACAAGTGTAACAAACGTGAGACACGACCTACATCAATGAAACTTGGCACAGATATAGATCAATATCTAATGCTCATACAGATTTAATCAAAAAGGACCTTATCTTATTATTTCACAAAAAATTTTGTATGCGAAGATGCCTTATATATACCAAAGATTTTCAAAATAAAGGTCGATTGAAAAAAGCAAAATAGCTGGCTAGAAATGTAGGCCAAGATGTCTTCCAAATTATAAGGCCGGAAACGGAACTCAAATATATGTGGAAAGAACTAATTTAATAATAAATAGACACACACATCGGAAAATTAAAAACTCGGATTTTTCGGCGCCGACAGCCATTTCCGATACAAAAAAAATAGTAGTCTCCCTTGTTTCATCGAAGTATCTAACTTAAGGCCAGGCTTATTCTTTTATTATTTCTTAAATAAATTCCTAGGCTGTTACAGTTACTGCCTAAGAAGGCTAATTATTCAGTTACAATGTTTTTAAGTTATTAGTTTTACTTAGCCTGAGATTTAATAAATAGTAGGCCTATAATTGTAAGTCTATCATTGATCATAGACTCAACACTCTATTCTATGTACTATAATTTATATTCTTTTTTAAAAAGAAGACACCCCCATCATGCTGAATGTCAAGTAAAATCTAATATTAATATTATTATTTTTCTATACTTACCCTGAACTTTATGCCTTAAACTTTTGAAAAAAAAATTAGGATGTCATATAGCCTATCTGCCTTAATTAGTTAATTACTTGCGAGGCAATGCACGGAAAATCCGCTGACCTACTTGACTTAGTCTAGTAAGTTACTTTACTAAAAAAAAAAGGCTACTAACTTTGATATGAATCATAAATGAGTAGGCCTATTATAAATGAGAGCAAGAAGAAGAATTAGACAATAGTCACTGTGTTTCTTTTTAATTTAGGTTTCAGGACGAGATTTATGACAAGATAATGTAAAGAAAATTTTCAAAATACAATTTGTGTTGCTGTTGTAGTGTTTTTTTTTTTAAACCTTTTCTTTCAGACTCATCATTAGGAGATGTCGTATGGGCTAAACTTGAAGGTTTTCCTTGGTGGCCTAGCCTTGTCTGTAACCATCCTACCCAGAATACACACTATAAGGGTGGGAAAATTGCACAGGTTCATGTGCAGTTTTTTGATGAGCCACCTTCAAGAGCTTGGATTAAAGCAAAGTACGCTTTTTTAAGAAATGCATTTTCTTCATTTGTCCAAATTATTAATGCCATAAACTGCATAACTGGGTAAATCTTAAGGTTTGCAATTTAAAAAAAGTAAATTTATTGTTTATGGAAAATAACTTACTGGTATGCAACCTGTTTTTCAGAAATATTAAAGCTTTTAAAGGGGCTAATGATGAGGCATTTAAAAAAGGCGGTCAGTTCTACACGCTGAACAATAAAATTCGTAAAGGAGTGGAAGAGGCTGATAAAGCCATAGCTATGGAAGTGGATGAAAGATTGAAGCTTGTTGTGGAATTACAGCCATCAAGTGAAGAGGAAGAAGGGGAAGAGGAAGAAGAAGAGAAGGAAGAAACTGACAAGATGGATTTTGATCGTAAGTTATCTGGTGATGGAGGTTAAATGCTTTCTGTTGTATTTTTACCTACCTTATTTGACTACACTTATGAGAAGAGAATTTACTTATTTATGACAGGAGGAAGGCCTCATACAATTTCCCAAATGATAAGCAGTCATCAAAAAAGTTGTCTTTATTTCATGAAATTCTGATTATTAAGTCTGAAATCAAAACCTACATAACATGTCTATAAGTTCTGATTTAACAATGGCTTGTGCTTTCTGTTGAGTACTTAGTAAAATTTTGTGAGGATCCATGAGAAAATTGTGGTGCTATTTGTAACTGAGCACTTTAGGTTAGATTATATATCTTTTTTGACATGGAAGTTGTGCTAAACTGTACTCAAGTTTATTTCTACATTCTTTGTGTTAGTAAGTAAACTTGTGAAGTAAAATTATTGTAGTAGAGCCCCTAGACATCCTTAGTCTTTACTCCTTTGTAATTGTAAATGAATATACTTAATTTTTTTATTCAAGTTTTTTGAAGCTATTTTATTTTATTTTTAGCTTCTATTTTTGATAATGAAATGTCTGATGACGACATGGCAGGAGCAAAAGAAAACTGTGAGAGTAATGGAACAAAGGCAAAGGTAAAACGAACAAACCATTTAAACCGGTAAAATTTATTTTATGCTCAGGCACCTTAAACAAAAATATAAAAACAAAGATATAAAAATTTTGTTGAATATAAATATGTACAATGTAATCTAAAAACATTTCCATTTATTTGGATCAATAAAAGAAGCTTATCTTATCTTAAAAACATGAATCTCTTCTACTTTGTTTAGGACGAAGCTAAAAGCCCAAATAATAAAATTCCAGAGTCAAAGGAGACCCTAACAAAGCCCAAGAGAAAAGCGGCTAAGGACGCAGCGGCAAAGAATAAGAGACGTCGAATCATAGGGTCAGACAGTGCAGAAGACTCAGGTTCTGATAAAACTTTTTTTGTGGAATCTAAATTTTACATTTACATTAAAAAATGAAATGTAGCTGACAGTATTGGAATCTCTATTTTTATTTATGTAGTATAAGGGAAGATAAGGAAATAGTGTAACAAGGTATGTGGAAGCTTGAAATATAAATAAAGACAGGACAATAAAAAGAAAATATTTCAGCTAACAGCCTTCTTCAGCAGTCAGGGCAAAACAAGATACAGAAAAAAAGTTTCGAATTTGGCCATGAATGCTATGTTATTAGGCAGTGGAGTTGGCTGAATGCTATGTTATAGGGCTGTGGAGTTGGCCATGAATGTTTTTGTTATAGGGTAGTGGATTTGGGCATGAATTCTATGTTATAGGGTAGTGGAGTTGGCCATGAATATGTCAAAAGAAGAAAGATAGTTAGAAAATAAAGCAACTTTGAGGTTATAAATATGGAAATTCTTTCATTAGGCCCTAGTTTAAAATGGTTTTGCCCCCCCTCAAGCCAATGGTACTGCCAATGAGATATCATATTCCATAAAAATTTTGTTCTTCCGGGTTTGTTTTCCTGTAAGTAGCTAAACGCATGTGACATCTTGTGGATTTTGAAAATTAAACACTTATTGTTTCCAGAAGATGATTTCAAACCAGTAAGTTCTGAAGATGATGATGACGACGGGGAGTCAAGCAGTGGTGTGGATGAAGATGAAGTGTCTTTGGAAGTTGAATCAGAACAAGAATCTCCTTTAAAGGAGGTAATAAAATAATTCAATACATATATATACACTGAGATCAATAAATACATTTTTTATGGATATTTATTTGTTTTCGATTATTATTTTATTTTGTTGTTTGAAAAAAGAATTACTAAAATTTTATTTAAATATAAGTGAAGTTTCATACTATTTCCATTTTAATACCTTTCTATGTCTTTTTTCAGTCTCGAAAGCGTAAGAGCAATGGCACTCCAGTAGCTCGCCCCAAGGCCCAGAAATCCCTGAACCTCTCAACCAGTGAGAAGAAAACTAGCCCTTCAGTTAGTGATAATACTAAATCCAAACTTGCTCTTTTCTCATCAGTTGAGGTATGTTATTTATTTATTTATTTTTTAAACAGTGCAACCATTGTATTGTACAATTTTACTTTTGTACATATAGACCAAAAAGTTAAAGTAAGACACATCAGCTTAACATACTCTACCAACATACTAAAAGGAACACACAAAAGTTGAAATATAGATATTATTTAATTATAATTCTTTAAGACCATGTGCACTGTATCAGTAAAAAAAGACTTCAGCATGAAAGATTAAGGGATGTGAGTGGCAACATGGAAGTCCATCTTAATTGAAATTAGAAACAGAGAATGGCTAGCATTGAAAGAGTGTAATTGGTTGTGGCCATGTGTTGAGTGCCACATCTGGATAAGCTGATACTTGAAACCAATTCTTGCAGGTGTACTGGTTGAAGGTAAAATAGCTGTGAGTTGGGTGTGACACTGTTGTCATTATTTTGTAAGGTTTCACTAATGGACCATTTTATTTAGATTTCTGTGCTTGTGTCACTTGGCATTTTTCAAATTGGCTGCTACAACTAGTTGTTATTTTTGTTTTATGCCCAATGTATATTTTTTGCCTTTTTTTTAGCAACATGTTTATTTCTGTAGGCAGGTGGAGAGGACACAACCCTAAGAGACGCCTCCAGTTTTCCTCATGTTAGCCTAGACTTTATGCAGCCAGACAAAATCAGGTCAGTTTTATTTATGATGATGGAACTTTCTTTTTTCCCCTCTTCAAATTATAGTTTACTTTAAAATGGATTGCTAATGTTTTAATTTACTATTTTCATTCTGTAGTTAACATAATTTTACTATTTCAAATTTTTAAAAAAATAGTTCAGAATAAATTTTGCAAGCTAGGATTGTAGATCTGCAAAACATTGTATCGTGATCATTCTTAATTTTCTACATTAATATTCAGGGACAAGAACCGTAAATTAAAATCTGATCCTCAGTATAACCCGAAGACTCTGTATGTGCCAGATAGTTTCCTCAGTAAGCAGACACCAGTATGTATATTTGTGTACAACTTTTTAAAAAATTTAAAGCATAGAATTTATGTTTTAGCCATTTAAAGTGATAGTGTGGCTTAATTTTTTAATATTAATAAAACAATTTTACTTGATTTTTTAGAAAACTTTTCTTTTACCATTCAAGTACATAAAAATTCAAACTTTGCTGGAAATGTTTGTGTTTTTTCAGGCAATGCGCCAGTGGTGGGAACTTAAGACAGATCACTTTGATACTGTGCTATTCTTCAAAGTGAGTACTGTAATAGTAACCGTTACATCTCTTTTTTTTAAAATTAATTGGCTAAATCCCTACTTTTGTCAATTTGAGTATCTAAAAAGATCATAATAGCTTGTGTTTTGATACAATTCATGGGGCTTTTACATAACTCTTTTTTTTTTAACATGACAAATAAAATTTCTTTAGTTCGTGATTACTTTGATTTTGTCTCTCTTCTCAGGTCGGCAAGTTTTATGAGCTGTACCACATGGATGCTGTTACAGGTGTAACAGAGCTTGGCCTGATTTATATGAAGGTAAGACAGTGTTCTAACTTTATTAACCTTTTTATAAATATTTTGAGCATTACATTCTATTTTGCTGGTGTTTTTTTTTTTTTCCTTCGGCCATCACCGTGTTATGGTGAATTTTCTTCATATATGAACATGATTTTGTTGCATTCTGCTCACATTTTCTTGTTCCAATCAGGGTGACTGGGCCCATTCTGGTTTCCCAGAGATTGCCTACCATCGTTATGCTGATGCTCTCATCCAGAAGAGTTACAAGGTGGCAAGGGTTGAACAGACAGAAACACCAGAGATGATGTCAGAACGCTGTAAAACAAGTATGCCCTTTTAATTTAAAACATTTTTTCATAAATGTTATGGAATACTTAAATTTAATACTGAAAAGGGAGTGCTTGAATATGGAAATATGAGACCTTCAATGATAGCAGAGTCAGCTAGTTGTCAGACTCAATTTTTAAACCAAAAAAATAACAGTCCTTTGCAAAAATTATATAATTTTTATTAGTAAATGTCAATTTATAATTCTCTACACCTTTATTTTGAATGGTTACAATAATAATAACAGTTTTACATTTTTTGAATTTTTTCCTCAGTGGGGAGGGCAGCTACAAAATTTGACAAGGTTGTAAAACGAGAAATTTGCCAGGTGAGCACACAGGGAACAAAAACATACAATTACCTGGATGGGGACAGCGGTGACGCTACCTGCAAATATATGCTGGCTATCTGTGAAAAGGTAAGGTTGTTTGATTTTATGGTTATTTTTGTTTTTTCTTACCCTACAACTAATGGCAACTTTTCATTAACTTCTTGTGCTTCATATTTTGTTTTGTGTTATAACATTCAATATCTTAGATCTTTATTTCATCAAATATAAGTTGGCTGAAATTGTATGCACAGCCTAGTCTGAAGGAATTTTTATCTTTAAAAAATATGGTGGATCCTTGATTTACCTTGTGACTAAATGTGGTTTAATCGGTTTAAATTTTTTTTAAACCCCAAAGCAAGAATATAAATTGCTGAATATCATAGTAACTTTCATTTAAATAGATGAAACTTTATTAACATTATTAATTAGCACCTTTAAATCCTGATGTTGTATTTCAGACTGGGTCACAAGAGGGAGTTAGTACTTATGGAGTTTGTTTTATTGACACATCCATAGGAACATTTCATGTAAGATTTTATTGCTATCTCAAAATTATATCTATTATATTAGCACCATACACTTAAAGTTATTGAATAATGAAAAAAGATATTTCTGCTTCCTGTTTTCTATTTTAAATAACTCACAGGTCTTAATTTGGTTAGGTAACAGCTGGTGATAGATTTGTGATGTTTCCCATTTTTATCTAAACTATTTTAAGTACATCTCTTTTTATTTATTTACCTAATTTCAGATTGGCCAGTTTGAGGATGACCGCCACTTATCTCATTTACGCACATTGATTGCTCATTATACACCAACTCAGGTAATAATAATTATGTAGGTTAGGGCAATCTGAGCTAAACTCATCCTCTAAAGTGTTGAAAATTGAAAAATTATAGATGAAACTTGATAATCAAATGTTTAACGAAGGAAGAAAAAGAATATAATAATAAATTAGTATCACTGTTATCTTGACTACTTTGAATGTTTCAGGTGAGTGGCCTAAACCCAGGGCCCTATTTGATACCGATAACAAAAAAGTCTCCAGTGTTTTATGTGATTTCATATGTTAAACATTGCAGGTATTATATGAACGGGGCAAGGTCTCCTCTCACACCCTGCAACTCTTCAATGCTAACCTGACATCAGCGCTGAAGGAAGGCCTTTCCCCTGTGACTGAGTTTTGGGACAGTGGTAAGACACTTAAAACTTTGGCTGAAGAAAACTACTTCAAACAGGAAGGGGAGGAAACAAAATGGCCAGATGTGATCAAATCCATGCTATCGGAGAGTAAGAAATATATTTTCTCTTAGTTGTATTTGATGTATGTTTTCTCATTAATTTATATTTTGATAATGTGTTCTTTAGCTGTTTGCATTAATAATTATTTTTTGCTCTTCTGCCACTCCATTTTAAAATCTTCTTTAGCTTGACTTTTTGGTATATTTATAATATTATTTTTAATTTACATTAAATTCATGTGGCGCAAGCCATTAAGAATACATTTATTTGATATATTAATTGCTTGACTATTTTAAATGTTATTTACCACATATTAATGAAATTAGATCACAAAATGCAGAATTAATTTATCTAATATTTTTGGATTAATGAATATATTGTGATTTGGGCTCTTAATTAAATAAGGGTCTTAGAAAAAACCAAAAAGAAATGATACCTTTTCAAATAATATTAAGTATTAATTGTGCAACAGGTGATGCTCTTGGTTTAACAGCTGCAGAATCCAAGGATTTGGCTATCAGGGCCCTGGGTGCTATAACATGGTGAGTTCATCTGGTCTACCTCATTTATGAATATTTCTTGACATATAAATTACTTAAGATGTCTGAAGTTCTTATAAGATACCTGAGGTTTGGTCGTGTATTGCAGTGAAGCTAGAATATTTTTTGTCAAATAAAGCAATCGTGTCTTATATTGGTCAGTGTATGAAGATGTTTTTTTATTAAATTTTTATCTACAAATATTTTTAATTTAGCGTGCTCTTACATGACATATATCATAAATATCAATCAGAAAAAATTTCCTACCAAATTGTTAAATAGTTTCCTTTTAAAACAATTTTTTTTTTTATATTTGGATTGTAGGTACTTACGATATTGTCTTCTGGACCATAACCTTTTATCCATGATGAAGTTTGAAGAGTACAAACCTAAAGATAATAACAGTACCCCTGGCAATAGACAGAGCAAATTTGATCTAAAGCAAAGGCATCTGGTTGGTGACAAGAAATGAATTTTTTCACTATCCCTTAGTTCAGTGGGATTTGTCTCTTCTCTGCCTAGTAACAAACAGCCAAATTTCTTGTAAACATTCATCCCAGAGGCTTCCTGTTTTTATTTATTTTATTTTTTTATTTCTTTAAAACCACTTTTAATTTATTGGAGGGAAACTAAACTTCAGGGCTTTAATTATGTGTATTTTGGTAAAGAAACATATGTTAAAGCTAAACAAAAATTAATGCCACTTATTTTCTTAATAACCATACTAAAGCGTCCCCCCTTACCGGATGGGAAGTACTGATTCAGTTATAACTTTTTCATGTTTTTTTTCTTTGTTTGCAGGTGCTAGATGGGGTAACAATGGCCAATTTGGATGTTGTGTGGAATTCTGCTACTCAATCAACTCAGGGGACGTTACTAGAAAGACTTAATACTTGCACAACTGCATTTGGTATGGCTCAATGCTCATGAGTTTTTCTTACTGATAATAATCTACCAGGAACTGTGCTTTATATTAATTTCTTAGGTTTAAAAAAAAATAATTTAAAACTCTATTTAGCTATCCAACTTTTAATATTTCTTTGCTTTAAGGTAAACGTTTGTTCCAACAATGGCTCTGTGCCCCTTTGTGTCAGCCAGCATCCATTTCTGATAGACTAGATGCAGTGGAAGATCTCATGGCTTGCCCAGGTATCACAGAGGAATGTTTGACCTTGATGAAAAAACTCCCAGATATGGAGAGACTGCTGGGCAGGTAAATTTTTCATGCTTTCAGTTACTTTTTTGGTTAGAGTCTTTAAAATTGGTACTTTTTTGTTATTTGCTTGCAAGGTAAAGCAACCTCATAGTAAATGTTGTTCCATTTTAAGGATGGGGAAAAGTTGACTATCACCAAGCAACAAATAAATTTATTCAAAAGCCCATCCTTAATTGGAACAAAATTATCAGAAGAAATGTATACATTATTGTGACCAGCTATCCCTCGCCCTTGAGCTACCATTTTAATGAGATCAATAAATCAGATTTTAAAGGCACTGGTCTACAAGGCATTGAGCCCTGTACCATACAGCCCAGTATTATTTTTTTTTAATTCTGTTTTTCAGGATTCATTCGATAGGTTCAGCTGGTAAAAGTAAAAACCATCCAGACAGCAGGGCAATTCTTTATGAGGAAGTTATATACAGGTATGGACTTTTTCAATATTCCAAGTATCTTGACTTATATTAGTTGAGTGTTTTCATTTAAATGGGATTGTAATATTGAACGAACCAGGGGTAGAAAATTCCCATAATAAATTTGTACGTCCTCAAAAAGTATTTAAAAATCCATAATTCCACTTTGATGCGATTTTTATTCAATCTGGTTTTTATCACAAATTCATTTTTTTTTTTACACAATTTGGTCTTTAAATTCCTCAGCAAAAGAAAAATTGAAGATTTTCTAACCACCATTGAAGGATTTAAGTCTGCAGTAAATATCATTGAAAAATTCCAGCCTTCAGTTGATTCATTTAAGTAAGTTTTCCAAATCATTTTAATTAAGACTTTAGACTACTATGGTTCACTTTTGATGCTTAGAGATTAGCTTAGAATGATATATTTTTTTGTTTAATTGGCCCATATCATGTCATCTCAGCTTCTGTTTCATCTCTTAATCTATGAATAAATCTGAGATCATTTTTTTTTCTAGATCTAAACTCCTCAGAAGTTGTGTAACTGTCAGGGCAGGAAACGTCAATGATAATGAAGCCCATTTTCCCAACATCAAAGAGGATTTAGAATTTTTTGATGTAAGAGCCATTTTTAAAAAATCAATTGCATTTCATAATCAAAGATTAGACATTTTTATTTTTTTTAATAATGTAAATATGAGTTGATTTTTAACAAAATAATTATAGTTTATCTTGATATTAATATTGTTCCATTTCAGACTTCATTTGATCATAAAAGTGCCAAAAAAGATGGAGTCATTCTTCCTAGCAAAGGTAAGCCTTTAAGTTTAATTTTGGATTCAATATCTGTGAATTTGTGACCAATAAACATAAATATTATGGGCTTCAAATTTTAGCTTGCCCATGGTTGCTGCCTACTTTTACCACTTTGGGTTGGTTCCAAAGTCATATTTGTTGTTTCTAAACTCAATTCCAGTAATTTAAGTAGGGTTATTTAAAACAGACCCAATAATATAGTTTTTAAAATAAAATGTATACTTTTACTCTGAATAATTTCTTTCCTCATCGATTCACTGTGACGTCATCCGATCCATGTTTTTTCAGCCAAACCATGACAACAACGAATGATATGAAAGCGGAAATGATAATCACCAACCCAATATGCTCTTTTCTCCCTGAAAATAACAAGATTTTTTGTTCGTGAATGTACCTAATAGACTTGATCTTGTCATGATGTACAGTTCAATTACATAATTTTTGCACTAATCCAGTGTATTTGCAACATTTGAGGAACATTAATAATTAATCGCTTCTCATCAAACACTGTTTGGACAGACTTTCCAAGAAAGCAAGTTAAATGGCTCAAACAAAACTACCTTCACTTGAAGAACTATTTGAGGCAATATGCATTTGTAAAGCTAAATAAAAATTTTATCTGATGCCTCCCTCTCTCTTCATCACACATGCCTAAGATCAGCTTGATCAGGGTGAATTCTTTCCCTCAAAGTAAGGACAGAAAGAAATGAAAATTCATTTATTTCCCAATCAGGGGTGCCACTTTTCCGGGTCATCCCGGAATTCCGGATTCGTGAGGCTAAATATTTTTCAGTTCCGGATTCGCGAGTTTTTATATTCTCTATTTCCGGATTTGCCAGTTCAATTTATTCAAATACGGATTCTGTCTGTTTTTTTTTTTAAAGAATCAACGTGCAACAGAATTCGCGAAAAACCAGGAAAATTCCTTGAAAAATGGACGTTAATCGCCGATCTCGTCTATTTTTAGCCTTTCTGTTGACAGAGTGCTAGTGGTTTCCCCTTGAGCATGCGCTTTACACTACGCGTTTCGAGTACCGTACTACTTCGATAGACCAGAAATATTTATTTTCTGTTCACGTGGCCGATCAAGAGATATTTGATGTGTTTGGTAAGCAAAGTGTAAAATTTAGTAAATATCTTTTTAATTTAGTTTTTAATTGTTGGGTAACCATTATCATAAAAAGAAAACTACTCGTCCGAGCGCTGTCTAACAAGACTAAGCTTAGCGTACTTTGTTATTGTTATGTATGCAGGCGACTTGTATTTTTTTTTTATTAGAAGAGCTAGGCGGCGTTTAACGTTTTTTTAAAGACTTCTTAAGTTCACTTGACATTTAATTACGGAGTAAGCCTTCTAATTTTAAATAGGCTAATATGATTAAGTTATTTTTATCCGTTCTGTAGAGAGCCTGACATAACTGTATTTAGTTAGTTTTTATTTATTAGTTATGCACTCCCGTGTTCTGACTCTGGGTATACTTTTACGGTAATTTGTAATTCTACTATTACTAGTATTCATAATGCTCTGTATTACCGTAGCAGTAGTGCCGTAGTTAAATACTGGTATAATATAGTCGATATTATTATTATGTATGCCTTACTATAAACTATAAATCTAATAAGATAATATATTTTATTTTGTTTCACTATTCAGGATCTCGGCTCAATAAAAATATGTAATGCCCAACAGTTAACAGTCCTTTAACTTTAAAGAACTGATGGGCATTACAGTTACAGTACAGCAATTGGCAATCATGGATTGAATAAGCATTCAATGAATACTATGCTGGAAATATTGATATCAAGTATTCAAGGGGAAAATGTCTGAGTCAATCATCTTTATCACCCATCTTAGGTGTCCACTTTTGTAACTTCTCAATTTATGAAATTTATGTGTCAAACTATGAAACTCTCACACTTGGGAGATAGTATAGACACTAAAGTGTGTTGATTCAAACTATCCATTTTCATCATAAAGAAGACAACATTAACTCCATATATGAAAAGATACTTTCCACTTGTGGTAGCTATACTTTTGTTCTAAAATGCCCAGATAACTCATTGCAAAAGTTGACTTTTCAAGTCTAAGTAAATTGAAAAATTGCTATTGCTGTAAATTTAATAAATACTAATAAATGTTTACATGTATACACCTTAATTGCTTAATTTTGTTCATTTGTGATGTATCTCAATGTTTTATTTGATAATTTTATGCTTGTTTTTATATTAATCAACAAAATGCCGCATTGCGATAATCAGGAATTTTGAGTTTCATTAAGTTTCAAGGATTGAAAAATTTGTAAATGAAGTTTCAGGTTTCAAGAAATTTTTAGAAAGGGATTTCAGGGTTCACAGCTTTCAGTGAGTGGCACCCCTGTTCCCAATCTATAAGAATTCATCTGTTATGAAAAAATATAAATAATCGCTCTTAGTCAACATTGCCACTAACCAATGAAATTTCATGGCGTATGATGGTTGATATTTGTTCTTGAGAAGTACTTTTAAATATCTTGTATTAAATTGTTCTAGTTTAAAATGTTTCTTTGTAAGAATATTTATGTATGTGCTGAAAATGATTATCTACCTTGTAATTGTAGTCAAAAAACATTTCCATTTATTTTGATCAATAAATGAATCTTACCTTATTTTAATTAAAGAAAGAAAGAATTCAAGCTTTAAAAGATCATTTTGAGTCTTTAAACCCTTTAAAAGTTAATAAAAGTATGTACATTTTTTAATGTATTATTTTTATTAGATCACTGTGAATCTCTGAAAAACAATGTTAAATTAAATTCCTTAGGTTAAATTTTTCATTTCCATTTACCTCATTTTTATTTAAAGGCATTGCTTCGAGATTTTTTTAGAGTATAAATTCCAGCTAAAGAGTTTGAAAAATATTAAGTAATAGATTTTGAAAAAAATTATCATTATGGTCATATAATCTATGTATAAGTCATGTTTTTTAAATTTTTCTCTTTAGGAGTGGATGAAGACTATGACAGATCACTTGATGACATTTCACAAGTAACAAAAGATTTAGCAGACTACCTGGAACAACAGAAAAAAGTTTTAAGCTGTCGGGTAAGTTCAGGCTCCTGTCCCACTGCATGTTCTGTAAATGAAAATCATTGATAATTTATATATTTTGGAAATCCCCTTGCTTTTTCTGTTTCAAAGAACTAGATATTTTTTACCAAAGAGAACATTCTGTTACTTTCAGTTTTAAACAGACCAATGAGTATAAATTGCTTAAAATAAAGAAACTCATTATTATTGTTAAAAGAATCTAAAGTGAACTAAATGAAAATTATTACCAAGTATTTAATACTGTGCTCACTAACTTAAAAATAATTAGTTGTTTAGTTTTTTTTTCCTATCTCATAATAATTTCCTATTTTAGATTTTTTTAAAAACTTTTTAGCCCATTCCCCTGTAGTTATCATCAAATTAAAATATATATTTTAAATTCTGCAATGGCATTTCTTATTATTTTTTTTGCACAATGTTGATGAGGCTGTACTAACTGATATGACTAGTGTAGAAAAAAAAAGTTGATTACTGATTGTATTGTTTTGTTTATTTAAGATTTTGTAAATTTGCATTGAATTTTTACCAAATTTTTCCATCGTATTTTCTCTGCTAGTCTTTAGTTTACTGGGGCACAGCCAAAAACCGTTATCAAATCGAGGTCCCAGAATCAGCTTGGCGAAATATTCCAGATTCATATGAGTTGATGTCTTCAAAGAAAGGTGCAAAACGTTTTCGCACGAGTGCCATCAATGACCTACTCAGGCAGCTAATTGATGCGGAAGACAGAAAAGATGCATGTCTTAAGGACATTATGAGAAGAATATTTCATAGCTTTGATGAAAGGTTTGTTGTGAAAATTATGCATCATCTGTTAATGTTGGTATTTTGTATGTTGTTGTTTTTTCCCAGATGGTATTTATTCAGTTAAAAATTGAAATTACTGGAAATTAATCTTGACTTTGGTAAAAAAAAAACATGTAGTTCAAAATGCAAAATTCCATTTTATGGCTTTTTATGGGGGACCAGTTTGCTATTTGTAACACACTTCTACTCTGACATGGCGTGGGATGTTATTTCTTATGCTGTGGGTTATGTCAGTAGTATGGTTACTTATATTAACGCTTCAGGATGCCGACTCAGTCTTCTTCATTCTTTCACTTATTATTCAGGCACGTAAAGAAGAATACTCCATGCTAGTTAAAACTCACAGTACTTTATTGAACACACTTTATATTGATAATATTAATAAATAATCCTTGCATGAATGTAATTTCACATATATATCTATAGTATTCCATCATTAAGAAAGACACGTCCTCA
>CAXITT010000268.1:113019-130627 GCA_964033795.1 Lymnaea stagnalis
CTATCTCTACCCATAAAATTGTTTGCAGTTGTGTAATGTTCTTCTTCTATAAACTTGTTTTCTCTGTATTTGATTTCGTTTTTGAATTTTTCAGTCTGTCTATATTGTTGATGAATATTTCTTGAATTCAGTCTAAAAATGTGTTTTGCCCTGTCTGATTTTTGTTCTGTATATGTTTTATTAAGAATTCCTTTATTATGTTGTCTATGTATTGGATTCATGTTAAAATGTCTTTCTCTTCTCCCTTCTGTTATTAGATACTTAGTGTTATTGCCTAGTTCTTTTATATTGCCAATAATTAATGGACACACTGGATTATCCATTACAACAGCTGTTACAGATCCTGTGATCCATGGACAATCAACTTTGATTCTAGCTTTCTGACATACTATTCTATTATTGTTGGTTAGGATAACTATGGCTTTTTCATTTGTGTAGTAGTTGTCATTTACTAATTTTCTGTCTACAATTATTGTTGTACAACCAGTGTCTCTGAGACATTTAACTACTTTATTAAATGAAAATCGTTTTAAATAATAGCACCTAATTTTACTCTAAGGAGAACAAAATGGATGTCTGTTGTTGAATGTTTGTCAGTGTTGGATGTCCTCATTGCCCTCGCTGCCTACAGCCAAGGTGGGGATGGCGTTGTCTGCCGACCTGAGTTTGTTCTGCCTGAAGATGGCTCAGAGGTAAACTGATTTTCTTAGAGAATAAGCTGTCCATCTCTTTCATTTTTTTGTGTCCCCATTATATACCTGAGGGTCTATTTGAAAGGCGATTAACTGGTTTCTATTTTGAAAGAAAATTAAATGTCTTATAAACATTTGTTTTGTCTAAATTAAACATTCTCGTATTTCAATTACTAATTGTGTATAATTTGGGAAAATGTAAAAAAAAAATTTGTTTAGTATTTCTAAAATAAATCGTTTTTTTTAAATCTTCTAATCTTCTAAATAAAATTATATCGAGTCTTAAACGCTGCATGGGTAATAGGTATTCGTCTTTTAAAATTTGTTAATTGCATTATTTCAGCCAATACTTGAAATCCGTGATGGCCGTCACCCCTGTGTGTCTAGGACATTTGAGGGGGGAGACTTCATTCCAAATGATACAGTTATTGGGGTCAGAGATGTAAGACTTACTTTTAGAATTTTGTTGTGTAATAAATATTTTACTTGTGAATTTACATTATTATATAAATTAGTACTGAAGAGCTTTTAAAGGCTACTCCAATTTCAACCTGTGGTATAGTAGCCACTACTTTTACTGTTGCAAATCCCAATAACTATAGTAAATGTAGGTTTAAATCGAGGCAATGTGTTTGTGTAAGGATTTGTCAAAAATAGCAGCATCCCAATTATTTTTTTTAAGTTAAATTAACGTCTGAGATTACATTTTTGTCTGACCATTTTCCATAAATCTTTGAATGATTTTGTGTATAAGTTGTTGTTTGTCAGTCGGGCGTCGACCATGAGCACTTAAATCATCAGATTTGTGCTAGTTCTGTCTGTGGGTGGCAGATGGCCAATGAGGCCAACTCTGGCATGAAATTTTCTTGTGCATTAGGTGCAGGGAAATGATGGGGCATCTCTGGGAGCAAAGTCAGACCGGGCCTTCCTGGCATGTCTCTTGCGCACTGCAGCCACTGTTCTGCCAAGTTCATGTTGCATGGAGCTCCTGTGTAAAGTGAAACGCCATGATGTTCGATCCTTTGCTTTTTTTTTCTATGTGTCTCGGTTTTTGTCGAACGCTTTCAGTGAGGCTTTTAAGTTGTCTTTAAAAATTTCTTCTGCCCGCCAGCAGACCAATTTCCTTGTTCGTGCTCACCATAGAAAATTCTTTTTCTTTTCTTATATATTTTGAGGGCTCACGATCAATGAATTGATCATTCTGGCTCCTGTGTTTCAGAGGGGTCCGCAATGGAATAGTGCATTGTTTGCACGGGCTACTCAGCAATGGTATTATTCTTTTGGGAAGATGGTCATCTGACATTCTCAAACATGTCCCTCCCAGTGAAGCAGGGACTTCATTAAGATGGTAAAGATGCTGGGGAGACCTGCCTGTGTGAGCACCTCAGTGACTGGGACTTTGTCCTGCCATTTAATTTTTAGGATTTTTCTGAGTCTTGTATGAAAGTGGTTCAGCATTCATGCATGGCGTTGGTATACCGCCCACGTTTCACAGGCATAGAGAAGCGTAGGGAGAAAAGCCGCCTGATACACCTTCAGTTTAGTTTGAGTGCTGATACCTCTCCTGGACCATACATCCTTAGTCAATTTTCCATAGGTTGCACTGGCTCTCACAATACAGAGGTTAACCTCGTCATCGATGGTTGCGCTTTGGGACAGTATAATTTACTACATATTGAAATGGCATACAAAATATCAGTAAGTTTTAAAATTTCTAATCAGAGTAAAAGATCAAAATCATTCACTTATTTGTTAATTTGAATTTTGGCTATTTTAAAAAAAATATATCTTTCTAGGAAAATGATGATGAAGATGGAAGCTATTCTGAAAGCCAGGTAGTTTTAGTAACTGGACCAAATATGGGAGGAAAGTCTACATTGATGCGCCAGGTTGGACTCATCACAATTATTGCTCAAATGGTAATAACCTTATAATTTTCCAATTACAGGCATTTTAAAATGGTTTTTAGTTACAGTAAAAAAAAAGGAATTAATATTTTGAATATCATCTTTTACATTTATATCAGTATGAAATTTACATTAAAAAATATTTTAAAAACTCCAGCTTAAATATTGTAAGGAAACCTTGCTTACTCTCTGCTAACCTTCCATCTATATCTGGCATTTACTAAAGAACAACTCAGGCGATAACATTTGTTGATTAAAATCTTGCTCTTTATTAGGCTGACACTTCGCTTATACTTTCTCTCATCTCACAACTCTGACTGCCCTCTTCTCCTACCATCCGGCCGCGCTCTCCTAGTCCTGTCCAGAGGTCCCTATTTTTAAGTCCACCAGCCAACCGAGGCGTCCCTAGAGATTACTCCCCCTACCTTCTTAAGTCTTGATTTGTCCGCTACGCGCCAAACACCTGGACTGAACTCTGCCGTGGTTTTGCCCCTCATCCCTGCCCGCTGCATTCCTCAGGTCTGTAATCTTACGTGCCCGCCCCTTTGATCAGTCGGAGCCTACGCCCACCCCTGTTGCCACCAGGTTACCAATCAGTCGTCCCAGGGAAACACCCTGGTCAGATGGCCGGTACCCTGCTGCGAGATCTGACGCACCCGGCGCTTTGATCAGTCGACCCTGGTCAGATGGCCGGTAACCCCAGATGGCCGGTAACCCTGCTGAGAGATCTGCCCGGCGCTCGTGGTCCGAACTCTCCACAATATTTTGATCAGGGTTCTCTGGACTGTTTTTCAAACGCAATTCCTGGTGCATAAAAGATTGTTGTATTGGTTATTGGTTTTTATATCTCAGGGCTGCTATGTTCCAGCACAGAGATGTCATCTTACTCCAGTTGACAGAATTTTTACAAGACTTGGAGCAAGTGACAGAATTATGGCAGGTTAGTGGGTCTTTACTAACAGGTCATGAGAAATTACCTTTCTTGATACTTTTCAAACTTGGTGCCGGTGTATTTCTACTTGCTATGAGCAAAGCGTTTCACTATATCTTTAATTTTGCTCACTGTTGAAGGCTTTTGGCCAACATGTTTGTGCTTGATCAATTTTTAATGCAATGTGTGCTTTATATTTCTTTACAAATCTTTGACCTTTTCAGTGCATAGTAGAGAAAATACATTGGTGACAGTTTATATATTATGTTTATTCACTTTTCATCAAATTAGTGGATAATACTTTAATAACCTGAAGTGTTTGAAAACATCGTTGTCTGATTGTTTAGAACTCTTAATGCATTTTTTAAAAACAGCTGTTCTTAATTTAGTTATTTTCTCAAAATTATCATTTGGTTTCATTGTGATATGTTGGTATTGTTCATTGTCATCTACGATATCACTCCCACAGGAGAGAGCACATTTTTTGTGGAATTGAGTGAAACATCCTCCATTCTACAGCATGCCACAAAATACTCTCTGGTCTTGATGGATGAATTGGGTACGTCTCAAAATTCTTGAGGAGCTTTGTTGGTGTTTTCTCTTCAATTACATTTTTTTTTAAAAGTTGTATTGTCTGGATTTGATTGATAAAAGAAGAAAAATAAATTATTAACAAAATAAAATTCTTTTATTTGTTTAATTTTAACTCCGCTACATTTTGTGCTGTCATTATCATGGTGCTAATCATGAGATTTCTTCCCCTTACAGGAAGAGGTACAGCCACTTATGATGGCACAGCCATAGCTGGTGCTGTTGTCAAAGAGCTGTCTGAGAATATAAAGTGCAGGTCTTTATTCTCCACCCATTATCACTCACTGGTGGAGGAGTTTAAGAATGACAAAAATGTCAGGCTAGGACATATGGTAAGTACTTGGTACTTCAGTTAGTACATGGTTAATTTATATGGTAGCGAAGTGTGAACCACATACACCAGTCAGGAGCGGAAACTCAACAGCTTCCATCAAAGATGTCTGCGTCGCATTTTACGCATTTGTTGGCAGGACAGGGTGCCTAACGTGGAGGTTTTGGAACGTGCACACATGTTTAGCATATTCTCTTTTCTTATCAAGAGGCGCCTTCGCTGGTTAGGTCATGTACGGAGAATGGAGCAAGGACGTATCCCAAAGATACTGCTGTATGGAGAGTTGGCTGAAGGGACAAGACATATTGGACGACCACGCCTGAGGTTTATTGACGTTTGCAAACGAAGCATGAGGGAAGCCAATATTGAAACAAACGAATGGGAGTTCATTGCCGAACATCGCTTCCACTGGCGAACAGCAGTGTTTAAAGGAGTAAAAAAGGCAGAAGATACTCGAAACGAGGCCCTTGAATCAAAAAGAACAATCCGGAAATCAAGATCTTATCAGGATTCAATATTCCCCTGCGAGAGATGGGGCCGTGATTGCCATTCTAGGATTGGCCTAGTGAGCCACTCGTCAAAGTGTAGAACTATATAGCTCCTCCATCGTCTCATGAAGACGGAAGGATGCCATAGATAATTTAAGGTCAGACGTTTTTTTTTTTCATTTGTATTTTTATTTACGGTATTTAAACAATTGGATTGATCTCTTCTTGACAGGCTTGCATGGTTGAAAATGAGCAGTGTGAAGATCCCTCCCAGGAAACAATAACTTTCCTCTACAAGTTTGTGAAAGGGGCGTGCCCTAAAAGTTATGGATTCAACGCAGCCCGCCTGGCCAGCATTCCTGAAGAGGTCATTTTTTACCTTCATCCTTATAAACTTTAAACATAAACAGTTATTAAAACATTGTGCAGGCACCTCATTGAAATTGTTAAAGTTTTAAAAAAAAATAATGTGAAGTCTTATATTAAAACATAACGGTGAGAAATATGAAATACATTTTTTTTTAAAAATTCAAATGTGTATGTCGCTAAAAGTTACTTTGTTTACCAGGTTATCCGGTGTGCTGTTGAAAAGTCTATTGAGTTTGAAAAATCTGTTGAGAGTCACAAGCTTTTCAGGTTGGTTGGAAGAATTTTTATTTTCTTTATTAGTTTATTTACAAAATAAGTACTTTTTATACTGATTTTTTTTCATTTCATTAAAAAAAATTCATCACTCTATTTTAACATTTTTTGTATGTGTCTAGGAAACTTTGGTAGTTTATTTACAAAACAAATACTTCAATGATCATTTGTTCATTTCAGTTTAAAAGTTCATCTCTGTATTTTAACATGTTGTGTATGTTTTCCAGGAAACTTTGGTCCAGTACATACCCAGCTGGCCTTCTTCTCACAGCACAAGTATAGCAAGCAGTGTGTTGAAATACACAAAAATGTTTCAATGACTAGTTAAAATGTAAATAGATTTGTTTTTTGTTCGGTTTTTTTTTTTTGTTTGTATTGATGCTACACTTTTTGTTATAGTGTTTCTAGATAATTTAGGGCATTATGAGAATTGAATTTTTATATAAACAATTTTTCTAAAACAGTTGAGTTTTTTTTTTGGTATCCTTTTTGTGATTTAACACGTGTCAAATGCCTCTCTTTCCCCCCCCACCCATGCAGTAAAGTCCTCATGACATCATCTCTTTTTCCCCCATCCCCCGGACTTGCACCAAATAATTCTTAACCAGATCATACAGAATAGCTTATAGTATTGTTTTTACATTAAGTCCTAAAGCCATAAAGTAAGGACAAATGAAGAAAACATCGAATTTGAGGCACAGGTAACAGCAACAAAATTATTTTTTATTGAAACATTAAAATTTTAATTTTCTATTCTTCAAAGATGTGAACCTGTCAATGACTTCATCAAAATCAATAATCTATATATTATCGCCTTCAATTGACAAAGTCGCTAGACCAGAAAGCCTGGGCTCTTCCATGGTAGATCGCAATCGTTCTTTTAAATTTCAGTTTTGAAAGTCTCCCCTCACATACACATGTAAGCCACAGACAAACAAGCCAGGGGTCTTGATAAATAATTGTATGATTAATAAGAGGATTGGAAGAGACTCTTAGGAATTCCCAGTCAGATAAGAATTTTTAAAATTTCACATAATTATCTTTGGCTTCATCAGGATAAATAATCTTCTGCCTACAGATGCCTTTTGCAGCCTCTGCTTTTGAATTAGTTAAAACTTCACTTTAAGATAACTCATAATAGAAAGTGGTAAACTTTTTGGAATGGAAACCAGTAACTCTTCTGTCAGTCGTCAATAGCAGTAGTAAGCTTTGGATTGAACAGCCTCTAACACATCTGCTATTTCCTTGATTGCCCTTGATAAGATACTGGAGCTCAGAATGAAAACGATAAATTCACTCAATCATCGCCCCCTTGCCTTGCTCACTTCATGCAAAGTGAGTCAGACGTCCATGTCTCACTCGTCATTTTCTTCTTGAACCTTTGTCTTCTCTCTACTGGAACTCCACATTAAGGTGTTCAAGCGCACTTGTGCTTCACGATTTGACTGTGCTTCTAGTGCAGAAATGCAAGTGTTAGCGCTTCTACGTTAATTTGTCAACACTTAAAAAGTTAAACCTTTTGTTTGCATATATTGCTGAGCAAGATTGATTTCATAAAGTATATCAGCCCAAAAGTTTTTGTTCGTCAGTCGGGAGTGGACCATGACTACTTTAATCATCAGATTGGTGCACGTTCTGTCTGTAGGTGCGCAGATGGCTAATGAGGCAGATTCTGGCACGATATTCTCTTGTGCAGTAGGTTCAGGGGAATGATGGGGCATCTCCTCGAGCAGTCAGACCGGGCCTTTCTGGCTTGTCTCTTGCACTCTGCAGCCGCTGTTCTGCCAACTTCATGTTGCATGGAGCTCCTGTGTAAAGTGCCAACTTCATGTTGCATGGAGCTCCATTGTAAAGTGCCATGGAGCTCCATTGTAAAGTGCCAACTTCATGGTGCATGGAGCTCCTGTGTAAAGTGCCAACTTCATGTTGCATGGACCTCCTGTGTAAAGTGCCAACTTCATGTTGCATGGAGCTCCTATGTAAAGTGGAACGCCACAATGTTCAATGCTTTGCTTTTTACTCCCATGTGTCTGGGTTTATGTCAAACGGTTTCAGTGAGGCTTTTAGGTTGTCTAAAACGTTTCTTCTGCCCGCCAGCAAACCGCTTTCCTTGAAAATTCTATTCTTTTGGGCCGATAGTCATTTGACATTCTCACAACATGTCCCGCCATTATGCAAGAGTCAGTGAGTGCAACCCATGGAAAATGACTAGTAAGAACGTATGGACCAGGAGAGGTATCAGCACTCAAACTAAACTGAAAGTATATCAGGCGGCTCTTCTCCCTCCTACGCTTTTCTTTGATTGCCAGCCCAAAAGTAAAAAGCAGAGAATTGTGAAATCACAGACAGGAGGCAAAAAAGACTCCCTCGTGTGCCCTGTAGATTCAATCACCACCATTACCATTCATTCATCACACTTGTTACGAATTGGTTTACTGCAGCATGAAAAAAGGAGACCTCTCAAAGTAAAAAAACGTGAAATTATGCATTTTAAAAAAGAATTTTTGATCACAGGTAAAGTTAATGACCCACACACCCATTATTAGCTTTCGTCTTTCTTTTTAGTAGTACTTGTACACTATGTTTAGTCCATCACTTTCGAGTTTTTTTTCCCATTTAAAGGTGAAAATCAAGAAAAACTTCATATTTCCCCACTGTGGATGTTCACATATCTGATCATCTCCTCGGTCATCTGCAGGTCAGTGGGGAGAAGCATTCTGTCTAGTGGCACCCTTGTGTTGTATTTTATTTAGCAACTCGGAGCAAGCTCTGAAATTTGCAAATTTCCTTCTGTCACCCCCCTGAGAGGGTGTCACCAGGTGCAGCCCACACCTCCCTAGTGACGCCACTGAGGAAACACATACATTTCCACTCATAAAAGTAGAGGAAAGAGCACTCTGGCAACCAAAAAAAGAACAATACGCACACATTTGTTTATAAATGTGTTTTATTGCTATGTGAACAATCTGCTATAGGACATGACTACACCTGAATATTGCGACTCATCCATTCATCATCTGGCCAAAGTTAGCAGACCCAATCATTCTTCTTACAATAAATCAAAAACACAATTAAAGTAAGTACAGTGAACATATCACTACCAAAGCTCTTCATCACATTTTTCAAATAGATTACATTCCACTGTAGACAAAAACAGTCTGGTAAAAAAAAGTTTCTTAGAAGTTCCAAATAGAAACTGACAACTGGCTAGAGTGCCAAGAAAATAGTCCTTGGTTAAGTAAACAAGTAAAAATAATCATTCAAAGAAATGACGTGCTGTATTAAGTATATGTAAAAATTAGTCTGACATAAACTGTCTTTAACATAAAAATTTCACAGCAAAACTAACATTGAAAATTGCATAGGGTTTTTTCTTTGGCTCTTAGACTTATAGTGGCATTAAAACTTTGGTGTGAACAGAACTGGGGTACTCACTCACAATCATCATTTCAACAACAACCACACAGTATTATGCCCTTAGACCCTGGGGCTCCTGGTCAGACAACCCATTTTTTGGGGGGGGGGGGGGGGGGGGGGGTCATACACTTAATATAATTTACTCTCTGGTAGTTATGTTACCCTATAACTTTAAAGCTTTGAACTATTTACCCTATTTCCTCTAACAGGAACATTTTCAAACTAACTTAATGCTCCAACAACAACCAATTCAACTTGCTGCTGGTGAACATTTTATTAATAAACAGATCTAGTTGTTCACAGTCCAGTAAGCTAATATTGATTGAGGTTTAGAGGGTATTTGTACATTACAATAGTTGCTGGTACAGAGAAATGACATGAAGAATATTCCATATTTTAATTGTGGGCAGAAATAACTGTCGAACACTGGATGGAATATTTTATTGACCTGTCAGATTTTCTTCATTGAAGAAAAATACTTGACAATGAGCAAAAATACACATGCATTCCATTAGCCTAATGAAATTTAAAAGCTTATTGCTCCCATCTTGTGTTAGGATCTGACCACAATTAAAAGGCTAATTCTCTTGTCCCTCAAAGTAATGTCCTTACGGCCAGTGACTTATTGATACTATATTAAAATGATTTCAAAGAATAAAAAGAAGAAAAAAAAAAGAGTGAATATCTAATCTAGCTGCTATTTCTCTTCTCATTTTGCTCTGTCATATTCTTCAGCAATGGCATCAAGGAAGTCCATTGTGTTGAGGTACTGGCTTGGCTTGACACTGAAACGAGATAAGAGTCTTATAGTAATTTGGGCACAGTAAAGTAATTTATTTTGATAGGAAGTTCAACTTTACAAATATAAACTTGATAAGGCAAGGGTAGGCAAACTTTTTTTTTAAAATGTACATTCCACCTAGCCAAACCAAAAAAGTAATCATGGAAAATTTAGTCAAAGTTTTTGTTTCAACAAGGTTGATCGACCCCCTTAAATACAATTGTAGCTGGGTTATCAACCCCTTTAAATGCAATTCTAGCTGCCATATACAGGCACACAATTTAATACATATGTAACCCCAGTAAAAGAGTTAAAATAAATCTGACTTTTTTTGGTTAAATTTCAGATGTATCAGCTGAAAGGTTATTTTTTTAAGTTTTCCCCAATACATAATAATTTCAATATGATAATCATATTCTTGGAAAAAATAAAGGTTTATTATATTTAATGCAGTCAAGAAGTTGGATTTCATTTACCACCTTTCCAGAGGTTGCCTTCCCTTGAAAAAAAAATTTCATGTTTAAAATACTGCAGCTACTAAATAAAATGCTACTTCATATTCACTAAGACTATTTTTTTTTAAATTTCACACTAAAAATTGACAGGAAAAATTAGGTTTAGTAACAAGTAAAAAATTTTTTTACCAATCTAATTTAAATATAAATATATATACATAACTATCTATATATATATATATATAAATATTTTTTTTTTTAAACTTCAATGTGCTGACAACTTTATTTTCTACACCAACAAGAGACTTACTTCTTGAGTCCATATATACAAGCAGCCAAGTCTTTGGTCATCTTGCCACTGTCCACACAGTCAACACAAGCTTTCTCCATCTTAGCAGCAAACCTGCAAAGTAGAGCATTAGTTGCTTTTAATAAATTTTGTTCTTACACATACAACTTTTTATTCTTTTAACAATTTATTTTTAATAGAAATTACCAATACAATCACCAGTCAAAAACTATGAACAAAACAGCTTTTTTATTTTACCAAGATGTAATTTTGAAATAGCAATAAATATGAAAAAACAGCAGTATCAAGAGAAAAAAAAAATGCTGCGACTAACTTTTGCAACTCCACATTTCCATCCAACTTGCCCCTGTGATCCAAGCCCCTAGTCCAAGCATAGATACTAGCAATGGGGTTGGTACTTGTGGGATTGCCCTGTAAAAATACAAATTTTGCCAAAATCACTTTCAATTAAATTTTTTTTTTGTTAAAGTAAAGTCCATAAAGAATAAAATAACTAGTGTATTTTTTAACTTGGATCAGCTATTTCGCCACAAATGTATTTTTGTGTTTCAAAATTAATATACAAATTGTTAAAAATTTATGCGAGAGCAACAGTCAATATTTATATTTAAAAACCTTAATGTTGTGTTGCAGAAACTGAGCAATTAGTTTCAGTGTGTCACAAGATAAAAAAATGTTGGAGAGCACTGACCTTCTGGTGTTCCCTGTAATGCCTAGTGACGGTTCCATGGGCAGCTTCTGCCTCAATTGTCTTACCATCTGGACACACCAGGACACTGGTCATCAGGCCAAGTGATCCATAACCTGAAGATTAAAATAATTTCAGATCTGACCATGCAGACTTTGAAACACAGCATGTTCTTTCTCAGTAGGAAAATAAAGCTTTATCTAATCTTTGACCTTTCTGTAAAAATAAATTTAATCCAAGATTAACATTTTCTTAAATAAAATAAAAATCAAATTTAGCTTAACCTGTTTAAAAATTTATTTTAGTTCAGTTTTTCAAAAAATAATTGTACACCAATTCAAGTGTTGCCAGAAAGAAGAAAAATAGCGCAGCTACCTACCCTGAGCAACAATATCAGACTGGACATCACCATCATAATTCTTACAGGCCCAGACAAAGCCACCAGAAGACTTGAGACATTGGGCAACCATGTCATCAATAAGACGATGCTCATACCAGATTTTCTTCTTCTCGAACTCTGGCTTGTATTTGCTGAGGAAAAGACACCAAAATCAATTCAAAAAACAAAAGTGACTAGTCAAAATAATTTTATTTATATAATATATATTTATATATACACAAATGACTAAATGATGCCTAAGATAAATTATAGGTCACAACACAGAGTTGTCCTGGCAGTAATCGTGATACCAGAGAGTAAACCTGGCAATTAACAAAAAATAACTAGAGAGGCTCAATTATTTGTCAAACAAAGTTTGTTCCATCGTTTAGAAATAAGGCGGCTTTCTTACGCAACATAGACTTCTTCGAAGATGTCCTTGAACCTGCCGTCATATTTCTTCAAAATGGTGTTCTTGGTGCTCATGTAGAGTGGCCAGCCTTTCATCAGCGAGTATTGGAAACAGGCATGAGCAAATCCATTGATGGACTATATAGTGGATTGATAGAAGAACATCATTTGTAGTCAACAACAAGAAATTTCATACAGAAAATTCTTGGCTGTATACTTTGTCATTGGCTCATACTGTAAGGCCAGATTTTCTCAAACATACTTAACCTAATTTCAAGTCTCAGTATCAAGAATTATAGTGGCAATAAAAAAAAATGTAAAAAAAAACAATTGGTTTAATAAAGGGCATATATATCACTAGTAAGAGTGGGACTTGTCAACAAATTTGTTAAAAATTAAACAATCTACAACATGACCATGGTGCCTACCTCATCAGTGTTGTACATGGCCATGCCCACACCGCCACCGTTCTTGAATGTAAACACTGGCATCTTAACTGGCTGTCCTCCCTTTGCTGGGTAGAAAGCAAGTTCCAGGGTTCCTTCTTCAGTCACCACATAGTCAGTTGCTTTGTACTGAAATAGTGGTTCATGGACTTATTACAAGACATAGTGTGACAGCAACTTCTTTGGAAATCTTTAAAAACTTATGAATAATTAAAAGTGGATTAAGCAGATGTGTACCTGGTCACCATGAGCATGACGACCAATAACAATGGGCTGTGTCCAACCAGGAACAAGTCTAGGGATGGTCTTACAAATGATTGGCTCACGGAAGACTGTACCACCAAGAATGTTTCGGATAGTTCCATTGGGGCTCAGCCACATTTTCTTGAGTTTAAATTCTAAAGGGAAAAGAAAAGATTTTTTTCCTTTTAGTATTTTCTATTGTTAAAAATATTTAGGACAGCTATTATAAATACACCAGTCCTCTTTAATCGAAAGAATAATTTCATTCTAAAGAGTTTCTGAATATGATTCTTAATTGTTTAGATGTGTACAATTATTGCAATGAAATAAAGTGTAGAAACATACACGCATACAAAAGTTAATATTGTGTTCATAATTTCATATCTTGTTCCAATTGTATTCTTTTTTTAAAAATTCCAATTGAAAATAATTCCTATAAATAAAGAGCTGGCGACAATGTAGTTTCCTCAAATACTGTAATGAAATCCTATTAACTTTAAATTTGTATATTTGTATTTCAAGGACATTCAAGCTTGGTACAAAATTGCATTGGTATGTTGATGAAAGATATCACGTACAATTTGATAAAAGGCGATAGATAAAAGATAACAAAACCAAGGTCTTAAGTTACAGGAGATGGCCCATGTAACATAACATTTGAGGTACATTAAGAATTGAGTGAATAGCACAACATTGTATATGAGAAAGGATACCTACGGGTAGAGATATATTAAAAAAAAAAAAAGATAGATAAGGCAGAAGGAGAAGGGAAGACATATTAGAATGGATTTCAAGGTGGCAGTTGATCAAATGTAGCGTTGGAAAGGAATTGAATGTCGTGAGACTGTACTCAAATGAATCATTATGCTATTATTTATCAATGTGAAACTTATTCTATATTGTGTCATTTGTTAAATAAATAAATGATATGTTGAAGCTGGACTTATGCTGAAATATATATATTGTGAGTGAGACATGTGGATGCCGGTTATCAAATATGTAACAGTCATATTTACATGGATGTCAGGACTGCTAAGTTATCTGACAATTTAGTTAACTATGGTACAATCAGATGATATAACATATGATACAGCCCATATTGAAAGGCTGGTTATATATGCAACTCAAAGTCTTCATTAACTTGAAATAAATATTTAAAACATTTACACAATTTGTTTCCCTTTATTTTATATTTTTAATTATGTTACTGTAACTTAACAGTCATTATTCATAGTAACAGTAACATGTTTTCCACAGTTAGCCCAGTTCTTTGACTCAGAAAGCTATTTAATCAAGTGGGGAATTAATTTCTACAGAATGGTGCACTGTTTATAAAAGCGTACAAAAGTTATGACATGATAGAAACTAATACTAATAATGAAAATGAGGATCCACCTAATTTTGAAAGATTTAAGACTGAGCTGTCTTGCAAAATTTCAGCTTTAAGCACTCTACATTGTTACAGCAGTTGATTGTGATATTAAAAAAAGACACAAAAAAAACTTCTACATACCACACACGTACCAATAGTCCATATCAAGTTTAAGAGGGTTGGTTGAAAAAATTTTCTTCCCCTTTAAATGTTAACTTGTCTTTTCTTCTCCCATTTTTTAAATTAAAAAAAAAAGTCTCACTTTATCTTTCTAGCCCCTAAGCTGAAAATTAGACATGTTTTGTTAGGATGAATTTTTTTTAAAATTTGCATATGCTATCCAAAAATTTGTATGTACTATCTTTATATTTATAACTAAAAGACTTCAAATACAAAGATTTTATATTGTGATCAAATCAAGTAATTTTTTTAAAAACTGAATCTCATATTTGAATATGAAAACTTAACTTATAAATGTTTTCAGCATACTAACATTCAATATTAAAAAGCCTTCACAGGGCCAGAGAAATAACATTCAGCCTCATTTACAATAGGACACCCACTTTAGCAAGATTTGAAAATCACTCCATTCACACAAAAAAGAAAAGGGCGATGGAAGTCGATGCCACACTTTTCATTATTTTTTTTAAAAATATTTTTTTTTAAAGGTTTAAGGAAAAAAGACGAGACCAAAAAAATCCATATATCCTGGAACAATAACTGCAACCTTCACAGTCCCCATTTTCCATCTTGCTATCTAAACACTTGAGAATAATACAGGTTAGATATCAATAAAAAAAAAAAATGTTTTAAATCCTTGTTTTCATACCACTGTAAAAGTGCTACTTGTGATAACCCAACCACCCAAGATAGAGTCAACAACTTCAACAAGGTCATAGGATTCCTATATACATTGTTCAATAAACCATGTGTAAAACAAGTCAATTAATTTTTTTATGAACTTTCCAGTTTTAGGATTTATTCCCCTGGTCTATTTGCCTAAACTGCAGCTAACATTCTATAGGCTATAGGATGGTACAGATCACCCTGTTACTAAGATGTTCTCAACTTGCAACAATTTCTGTAAGAATCCCCCAACCAATTCTTTTTTTTAACCCCCTCCCCATTTCCTATATAAAACAGTGTATCAAACTCAACCTAGCACCTCCTAACACACCTAATTCCATTATAGGCATTCTCAAGATTAGAGTTTGCATGACTCTATATGGAAGATAATTACTCAAATGTAAAAGTTTAAGGTATTTAACCAAATACAAATGAAAATTAATACATAAAGTAATTTGATAATAAGCTGATTGACTTTTATGCCTCAACTTTGATAGGATTACTTATTTTGCAGAGTTTGAGATACCGAGTGACTGGCTGATAACATAAAGTGACATCAGTTTTTCAATGCCTGGCTCTCCCAGTTTTCCTAGCAGCAACGCTACATTCATGTTTCTCTCTGCTATTGTAATGCAACATTCATTTTTCGATCTGCTATTGTAACGCAACACTCATTTTCGCTCCCGGCTACTGTACCGCCCACTTTGAGAAACAGTCAGTGGCACTGGGCATAAAGGGTAGAAGAAGTCAGTATTGACGTAATCAAGTACAATATCTTCTTTCTCGCCCCCCAAATTCTCCAGGCACTAATCCTAATCTGCCCTTCAGGTATGTAGGCCAAAGCACAGATCCCATTTCCTAATTGATCCAGGCCGTGGTACGTAGTGACGTCGTGACTATGGTATCGTCTGAACTACACATCGAACAATGAAGAGCCACGTGTTTTTCCACCTGCTGCTCATCAACCGATTCTTTTCATTTCTCCCTCACTGCACACACTCTTCCAAAACTGCAGATAATTTATATTTCGTCTTGAAACGATATTATAGAAAAGCTTTTGAGAAGGAAAAAAAAATCACGTAGGCCTACACTTGGAATTGTTAATCGAGTACTTAGTATATTGATACATTACCACCTATAAAGGTCATGACAAAAAGAAACTGGGGCTCGCAGGCATTGATAAACCTAAGAGTAAACTCAACATTTATAATGGATAAACCTATGACTATGAGAAATATCAACATTTTTAATGGATAATCTATGATTATGAGTAAACTCAACATTTATAATGGTAAATCTGTGACTATGAGTAAACTCAACATTTATAATGGATACACCTTTAAACAAACTCATCATTTCTAATGTATGGAGCTATAAACGTTTTCAGCCTACTAAAATTTTGAGTTTTGGCGGATCACAGGGGTAAAATAACAGAGGGGTCGAGGTGTGTGTGTGTGTGGGGGGGGGCGGTCAGAACTAAGCACGCAAATCAAATCAACACCGTATATCTGTTATGTTCTCGTTAAAGCGACATCGATCGACCGGTTACTTGTGCTCACCGTTTAGTCGGCATGTCCTAGAGATTCACACAATTCTAATAGACAAGTTCAAGGACCAGATATGAGGCAATCGAACCAGTCGCTGGTGTGGGAAATAAGCTATATGTATAGCTAATGCGGTTAATGGGTTGCGCCGGGGTGAAGGAACCCATTAGTCGCCGTCTACCGTCCGGCCACGGTGATCCCAATACGCTGGCACTGTCGTCTGTGTGTAATGACAACACATGGTGTTATCAACAAGGTCAAATCAAAGTCGCGTGGACCAGTGAAGTAACGACATGTTGCCACAATGCCAAACAGCCTGTGTGTGGTTTTGTTTAACCGCGGTCCGTTACGAGTCCTCTGATGAGGCGTACACATATCAGTGTGGCTGTGGCTTATTACCTTTTTTCATTTTCTTTGTAGAAAAGAAATATATGGTAAAATGTACTCACAAATGGCTTTATTTAATTTTTTTTTAAAATCGCGTCTCTTTATTTGATGATATTTTTTCAAAACGTTTTCCCCTGTTTCTACCTACAAAAGTGCAGTGTTAGAACGCATTCAATAGAATGGATATGCAAACGTGTAGCCCAACATCATAGTCATCGGCCCAGGCCAACCACCATGCATGACATAGGCACATCAGGTCATAGTCATCTGCCCAGGCCAACCACCATGCATGACATAGGCACATCAGGTCATAGTCATCGGCCCAGGCCAACCACCATGCATGACATAGGCACATCAGGTCATAGTCATAGGCCCAGGCCAACCACCATGCATGACATAGGCACATCAGGACTGTTAAGGGGCCGTCCATGAAGTAAGTCACACTCCAGAGTGTGACAAGTTGAAAAGGGAGTGGGGAGGGTGTGATGTCACAAATTATTTTTTTTAAAAACCATACATATAAAACCTGACATAGACAGTGATGTTGCGCTTTCTGTTGTGATGAATGTATTGTGACAGACGATGTCACTTTTTATAAATTTAATCTAACAGTTGAGTGTGTTTTAGATTAAATTTTAATTACATGTTGTTTTTTTAATAAGTCGTTCTTAGTTCGAAAGTGCAACGTAATCTATAGGCGTCCCCGGGAGGGTGGGGGGGGGGGGGTTCCCCCGGGGATTTGGGAAT
>CAXITT010000268.1:133936-160700 GCA_964033795.1 Lymnaea stagnalis
ATTTTCAAATCCAATTTAAAGGTAATTTAAAAAAAAAAAAAAAAAAAAAAAAAGCTGGCTCCCTAAGATATTTTAAGTTTGATATATGTTGCAGTAGTGGATAAAATATTGTTAGAGTCATTGCAATAAGCATTGAAGCTTACATGTGAGAACTGACACACAAAGGCATGAAGCTCTGCCATCATAGCACCAAAATGGCCAACATCTTACCTTCAACACGCTGCTCATCTGGGGTGATAGTGGCGCACTTGATGCCAACATTGTACTTCCTGATGGCCTCTGCAGCATCAATGGTGACCTGGTCATTGGTCTGATCTCTGTAGGGTAATCCCAGATCATAGTACTTGCAGTCTACGTCCAAATAGGGGAAAATCAGCTGTTAGAAAGAGGCAGAGAAAAAAACAACATTTCAAACTATGTTTAGCAGTTAAACAAATAAGCTGAGGCAGCTGTAATGGCAAAGTAACCAAATCAAGCGCCATCTTAGTAGCGGCTCCAAAAACGGACATGAAATAAAAAATGTTAAGTTGCTGTAGAAACTTACTCTTTCCTTGATTTTCTCCCAGATGATACGGGTCATCTCATCGCCATCTAGCTCAACCACTGGATTGGCAACTTTAATCCTCTTATTGCTGGAGTCTGGGAGGAATAAAGTAAGAATGAGACACAGCATTATAAAACTCATTCGACCAACAATTATACATAGGTATAAAACCCAATTGTGGGAATTTTACTTAGAGTTCGTTTGCAAATTATGTCACGCCAAAATTGACCTTTTAGACCCCCCCCCACGCCCTTCACAAATTCTTTTAAACACCCCCCCCCCCTTTTTAGTGTCATGTCACACCTAAAAAAATTCAAATTATACATAAAATTTTCATAACTAAACTAAGATTTTATTTATTCTTTAACATTTTACCATAATGGATTAATATGTAGTATTATTAGAAAACTGTGACATAAAACGCAAAACAACAAAGTCATCCCCGAGACAAATGTAAAATGGCCACAACAGTTTTTTTTTTCATTTATGTGCAGAAGGTGTGCGCGACTGAGTTTCTTCAAGGTACTTATAATACCTGAGGCAATTTTGACCTCAAATTAAAGTTTTTAAAATTACTTGAATAAAGATTTTTCAAAATTACAAAATTTTAGATTAAAAAAAAAAAAAATTGTAACACGATATTATGTCCTACAATACTAGAATTTAGATTAACATTTCATAACTTTAATACCATAGATCCATAGGTATATGCCTAATATTTCATAGGCTATCTTTGGGTACAGTGATGGAGTTGTGTGTAACTTATGACTAAAGCTAGAGTTAAACGCACCCCCCTAACCCCCAAACAAAAACAAAAAAACACCCTGCCTTCCTTTGATTTGATTGATATCTAGTATCTAGAATAATACTAATCTGATAATCTTGATATATCAAATATGGGCCTATAATCTGCTAATCAAATATATTTTATTATGACATCATATTCAATAAAAAAGATAAAACCCAGTATTCAACAAACTTAAATAAATTAATTTGTAAGTAGCACAACATGGTGACGTAGGGGAGCTGCCAAGCTGGTAGCAGACTAAGCAGTGAGACCAGTTTAAGTGTACCACACATCAGTATCTAGAACTGTTAAATTAATTTAATTTAGAATCAATAAATGAAGCTGTGGTTACCGGGAATTGCAGTTCAGTTAATAATTGTAGACCTACTTATTGACTGTGTTAATTTTTTTTTTAAAATGTGACTGTCTCGCTGAGAGTTGCTTAAAAACAGAGTGTCACAGAGCAAGGCAAGGGCAACCAGGTGCCAAGTGAAAGACAAAACTTATGTTTGCGGTCACCGGGGTCAATCACGCGTTTAAATAAAAATATGCTAAGACATACAAAGCAATACTCACAATTTCTTGTTTGTGCATTATTAGACACAGCAACGACTGCTGTATTTTGAGCATTAGTGCCAACTCTTGAGACGAATTTTGCGAGAGATGCCAATGATTTTGCCATTTTCCTTGTTCAAACCCTTGTTACTAGATGAAAGACTTTAAGAGAAGCACCGGAACACACGACTACACAATCATGAATCAGACTCGGCAAAACTATGGGGGTCGAATTCACATATGAATATTTTGTGTTTATAAAATGATAAAGAATAATATATAATTTATTATTCTATTAAGATACCATTCAATATATATATTTAAAATTATAATTCAAAGTATTTCTTTAGTTGAGATCGAATATACTCGTGAAAAGTTTTGATGTTGTATTAACCTTCTCACCCCCTTTAAAAGTTGGCTAGATCTGACCTCAAAGGGATTTCCTTGCCACGTGACATATTATTGGTGAACCGATTGGTTTACGTACTGTGGCGGCCATTCGCAAGGGTATTTTCGGGGTCACAGTCTCCACAGTAACTAAATTTTTGCAGCTTAATGCAATAGTTTAGGCAGGTAGTAAGTATATTTATAGAATTAATCCATTTAATAGCAATATTTAATCATTATTTTTTTTCAAAAGCACCATTTTCTTCTACAATATCTTACTTTTTTAATGTGCCGGTGGTCTATAGCTTAATAGCACAGTTAGAATGTGTATATATTATTTCAAGGACCATTTCATAGCCATACTGGCATACGGTGTACCTCAAACTCAAGTTCGTGCAAGGACACATGGCAATGGCAAAGCCGCTATCATACTATGATGCTGATAAAGCCAGTGTCTACTCTAAAAGAGTTGACAGAACTATAATAATTTGTATTTGCTTACAATTGATTGGTTCCCCCCAGTTAACATTTTCGTAATAAAAGATTTATTTTTTTTAAGTACCAGGTGTACACAAATGTTTTAGTTTTATATGGGCATAAATTCATAAAGTTGACGTGTTAATAATAATAATAATAATAAATACATATTGCCCTGCCAGGGCCTTAGGCCGAAAACTTATAAGAAAAAGCATAGCATAGCAACGCTGTCTTCTTCTTTTAGTTTTAATTGAAAATTAAGAACCAAAAGCTAATAGGCCATAGTCACCACATTAATTTATTGGCAAGCGTGCTATTTTAATTTAATCACAAATTTAATGTTTTGTTCTCTTTTTCTTTTGTCTCAAAATCAATCCAATGACTTCAATGACAAATTGGTCCACTGTAAAAATGTAATAATTATTTATTTAAAAAAATGAGTAATGATCAGTAATGAGACTCACATCTCTCAATTTAAAAAAAATAAAAGTTAAAGACTTAAAAAGATTTATACTTATTATTAGCTTGACTTGCATACAGTTACAAAGGTGGAAAGAAGTTCAAACCACTCAAAATCCCCAGCCCACACCTCTTTTTTTTATCTTTTATAACTTTTCAACTGAATTAAAATAAAAAAATGTAACAAATTTAATTGTCCTAAGTCAAGTCTAAAAATATCAGTTTAAATTATAATTATTTTCTATTATTAATATGACTATATTCTATTGAAATTAAAGAATTAGAAAAATATTATAATTATAAGCTGATATTTTAATACTTTCATACCAAAATTAACACATATCCCTGAAACTGAAGGAATTTCCTACCCTTGTGTGTGTAATTACTAATTGACTCTTCTCCCTTCATATTCTGCATTATAGATTTGACAACTGGAAAGTAATGATAAAGAATTACTCATTTAGATATTGAAAACCATTAAATTTGCCATTTGGAAATCTGACATTGTCTATATAATATAGTGCCAAATGAGAGTTATATCCCCCCTCTTACATAACCTCATTCTGTTGTTTATCAGTAAATCAACTAATTTATGATTATCCTTATTCTTAAAACAACTTAAAAATGTAATCATTCTTTCAAATTTGCAATATGATTTACATTAACAAAAAATAGGAAATGCCACAACTAGTTCCAGGCATTACATCTCACCACAAATGAAATTATTGATTTTAAATTTGAACTTTAAAGGTCCATCTTTGATAGTTGGCTGTCTCTAAAACTCCAGCAAAATGCTGCGAGTAAACAGAGTTGCCATTATGGCAGATATGGGTAGCCATGTTTGCAAGCTAAGTGCTCGTTGCAGTCGAGGATTGCGCACAGCTGTGGGTCAGGTGTATCAGAAAGCAGAAGAGAAGACTATTGCTGGTATACCCTACAAGAACCTCTCTATTGGTGTCCCCAAAGAGCTGTTCACGGTGAGATTGGTCAAATAATCCAATATTATTGAACAAATCGTTATTGAACAATGCTCTATCATTGTCTAATTTTCTACTAAGTCATTTTGTTGAAATTTCTGTTTGGTAGGTATTCAGTTCATTAGCCTCATCTACATTTAATAGTGTAAATCACTTGTTACATTATAATATTTTTATAATAATCATTAACCAATAACTGTCTATCCAACTTTGCATTAAAAATGACTTTTTATAACAGAATGAGCGCAGAGTCGCCCTAGTACCTGCTGCTGTCCAAACCCTAACAAAGAAAGGCTTCACAGTGAATATTGAAGAGAATGCTGGCTTAGGTGCCAAGTTCATGAATGATGACTATGCAGCTTCTGGTGCTAAGGTTAAGGGCAAAAAAGACGTATATACGTCTGATATCATTTTAAAGGTGCGTTATTTGAAAAGGAATTATTATTATGTATTTAATTTTAATTATTCAAATGTATTACATTTTTTTTGTTTACCTTTTTAATTAATACTTTTTCTTTTTAAATGAATTTCATTAACACAATACTTTTATATTGTTATAAGTCTTGTTCGTCTGTATGTTTAAAAATTAAATGTAGGAAATAAAAATTGAATTCATCTAGCCAAATTTCACTGGTTTATCTCACTTTTAATGCCTGAGTAATGTGCTTATTAAAGGGATTAAGAGATCAGCTTCAGGGTTTAATCAATAGAAAACTCAATTGTGCATCCGTCAATTGAATCAAAATATTTTTATTCTCTCAGGTGAGAGCACCACTGCAAGAAGAAGTAGCTAACTTCCGTGACAGAGGGACTCTGATCTCTTTCCTTTACCCTGCCCAAAACAAAGATCTTGTTGACCAGTTATCCAAAAAGCAGTTGACTGTTTTTGCGATGGACTGTGTGCCACGTATCTCCAGGGCCCAAGTATTTGATGCACTAAGCTCCATGGCTAACATTGCTGGTTACAAGGCTGTGATAGAAGCAGCTAACAACTTTGGCAGATTCTTCACAGGTCTGTAAATAAGAGAGAGAGGGAAGGGGGCAGGGGGGATTTACCTTTGGAAGATGATTTACTCGAAACATATTTTTCTAATTTTAAACTAAAATTTGAAGAGGCAAAAAAAAAGATTGTAAATAATTGTCAATTGTTACTAGTATTAATAAAATTAGAGGGAGGTAATACAGCGTTAGATATGGGTGACATGAAATAAATCAGTGTTAATAGAATAGTCACAAATGAATTTTAAATCACCCTGGACAAAATGGGATAAATAGAATACTCACTTCTCAATAATAAAAAAAATGACTCTTAACTCACTTTACATAATTTTAAAAATTACAGTAAAAGAACACAGTCCTTTTTCTATTCAATCCAGGTCAGATAACTGCTGCTGGCAAGGTCCCCCCAGCTAAAGTCCTAGTAATTGGCGGAGGTGTGGCTGGTCTGTCTGCCGTAGGCACTGCCAAAAACATGGGAGCCATCGTCAGAGCCTTTGACACCAGGGCAGCAGTAAAAGAGCAAGTGGAGTCTTTTGGAGCTGAGTTCTTGGAAGTGCATGTCAAAGTACGTCAACAATATTCTAGCTTTCCTTCCAGTTTTCTGACCTCTCTTTTGCATGTTTTTAATTTCCAGGAATAATCTTTCCATTTGTTTGTCTTATTGTATTGTTTTTGTAGCCGAAATATTGTTTCGTACCATTTTCAGGAGTCTGGAGAGGGTACTGGTGGCTATGCTAAAGAAATGTCCAAAGAGTTCTATGATGCTGAGATGGCCCTGTTTGCTAAACAGTGTAAGGAGATTGATATTCTTATCTCGACTGCACTCATTCCCGGAAAGCCTGCACCAAAGCTTATTTCAAAGGTATTTGTTTAATTTCCAAGTTGATTTTTAGAATTGGATTGCTATGTTATTTTATTTTTTTTTCAATAATTGTTTTATCATCTATATGGATCTGACAATATTTTAGTCAAAAATAAATGTCATGCTTTTCTAAAATGCCCAAGTCTAATCAGCTTACACTGTTGCTTACTTTCACCTTTGCCTTGCAGTTTTCATCTAACAACACACTAGAAATAATATTATTTAAAGTTCCCTGACACGGTTTAAATTTGAAACTAAATTTATCTAGGTTATTTTGGTGAGAAGCAGCAGCCGGGTCAATTGTTGTAAGATTACATGGATTATATCATTTCCAACTAATTTTAGGATTAATGCTCCAGACCTGTTGTCTTTTATGATCGTACACAGAGACCTGTCAGAACTAGGATTTTGCGAGACAGGGTTAAAAATTATATCCTGTGGTTTTATGATTTAAAACAATTAAAAAAATTGTGACAAATTATTTCGTTCTTTAGCTGAATGACAGCGATTGCCACAATAGCGAAAACTACGGATTTATTTTTTAAAATTGCATTCTCAACTGCCCTGCGCAGCAGAATTAGATTTTAACATTTTATAAGATCTACTAAGTGATATTTGAAATCTATTTTCAGTAGTCACTAAGCAATAATACAATTTAAAACCCCAGTTTGGTTCAAGCATTCCTCTTGGCATGCGGCCTGCCACGTTAAATATTTTTGCCCGCTGGATTATCACAAGTGAACCATTTATTCATTCAATTGGCGAATAGTTTCAATTTTGGCATAAACGCACCTCTGAAATATATATATACATCATTTTTGTGATGGTATACGCCATTTCGGTGTAGCTACCCCCTTTTTCGTCAGATTTAAAAATTAGAGTGAAATAAGTAATACATTATTAAACAATTTTACTGTGTAGAAACCAGTATAATTAAAACAATTTATATAAACAGCTAGGTAAGGGGAGCCTGATTTTCCACAAGCATTGTGATAAAGTATAGAATGATGCAAAACTATATTTAGGTATACACAGTGCGAACTCGGAATTTTAAATTTATAAGGGGTTCAGCCTCCTTCCCAAACAAACACCCCCCCCCCCCTTACCTTTCTATCTAAGTGGCGAATGACTGGCCTCTTTTCATTTGCAATAATTTCTAAAATATAAGTAAATAAAATAAATATATAAACGTTTGTCCCCTACTTATAGAATGATGCAAAACTATATTTAGGTATACACAGTGCGAACTCGGAATTTTAAATTTATAAGGGGTTCAGCCTCCTTCCCAAACAAACACCCCCCCCCCTTACCTTTCTATCTAAGTGGCGAATGACTGGCCTCTTTTCATTTGCAATAATTTCTAAAATATAAGTAAATAAAATAAATATATAAACGTTTGTCCCCTACTTTGAGAAGTGACCTTTATGAGACACGCAATTCGAATAGTTATTTGTACGTTTTTTTATTTACAATTACATTACAGTATTGTATGATTCTGACATGGTTAAGTACTATTCTGAAACTATACTGTACTGTTTTGGGAGTTCCAGCGCAACCAGGTCTGATGCTCTCATATATCCCATTCTACTTCAATTTCTATTCATTAATATGAATTCTTCCAATATACAAGTGAACCTTGCCCACACACCAGTGTGTTACAACACACCGGGGGAAAACTGCCTCCTTAACCTGTTGGTTTCTCCCCAGGCCATGGTAGAGAGTATGAAACCAGGCTCCGTGATTGTTGATCTGGCAGCCGAGGCTGGAGGTAACATTGAGACAACAAGGCCAGGAGAGCTCTATGTGTACCATGATGTTATCCATATTGGCTACACAGATTTTCCATCTAGATTATCCACACAGTCTTCAACACTCTACGCTAATAATATCAGCAAACTGCTTTTGTCATTTGGTGAGTCTTTTGAGAAAAAGCTTATTTAATTGAGTCTCATTCACCACCATCAACATAAATTCAGTAAATTATTTTGTTATCTTCCCCCAACCCGTTGCTTTTTTTTTTTACACACCTTTTTGGCTTATGTATTTCATTTGTTTCTTTTTTGTCACATTTTTTACATATTCATGATTTATTTTCAGGTGAAAAAGATCACTATCATGTTAACCTTGAGGATGAAGTTGTTCGAGGCTCCATCATTTTACAAGAGGTAAATCACACAACTTAATTGGACTGATCAAGTAACAAAGGATAAGATATTAATAACTATTCCAGTCACTCTGATGTTTAGGTTGTCTTTTATTATGAAACTCAAATTGTAAGGTTGTGGTTTAGAATTTGAATGCTCGACTCTGTATAATTACACAGGCTAGTTATTTAGGTGATCAGGAATGAAGCTAAATAATTATGTAGTTGTTTTCTCTTTGTCAGCACTCTACTTATTTGTTATGATTTTTTTTTTTTTTTAATATATTCTTAGGGTAAACTTCTGTGGCCACCCCCACCCCCTAAAGTTGATCCAGGAGCTCCAGTAACTGTGGCTGCCAAAGCTGTAGTGAAGGAGCCCCCACCTCCACCCAACTACTTTGCTAACACAATGAAAGACTCGCTCATGTACACTGCAGGCTTGGGTGGAATGATTGGTGAGTGTATAGATGTTTAATTGGAATTTTTGTTTACATGATTGGAAACTGGTAACCTGAAAGTTGACTTAAAACATGATTGCTTCCACAAAAATTAAAATAACAAGGTATTTGGAGTTGCCGCAATTTATTTCAAACTATGGAGTCAATGTTGGTTTTCATGGCATGGTACTTTATATACTGTTTTATATTTACAGGTTTGGGAATGGTGTCGCCTAATGCTGCCTTCACATCCATGGTTAATGTGTTTGGTTTAGCTGGTATTGTGGGTAAGTCAGATTCTTTAGGGTCTCATAGTTAAATTTTTATTATCTCCAGTCTTTTTTTGTCTCTTAAAAAATTCATAATAATATATTAAATTTTTAAAAAAATATTTTTTGTTAAGGATACCACACAGTATGGGGAGTGACACCAGCCCTACACTCACCTTTGATGTCAGTGACAAATGCCATATCTGGTATCACAGCTGTTGGCGGTCTTCTGTTAATGGGAGGTGGCTATTACCCAACTAATACATTACAGGTAGAGAAGATACAATTTTTAAACAAACAAATGTTCATTTATGGAGACACTAGCAAAAACACCATAAAATTCTCTGGAAGAATTTATTCTTTTTTTTTCTTTTTTTAAAGGTTCATCTTGCCACCTTGTGGATATTGTGATGTTGCAAAAAAATCTATGTTTTAACATGTATTTAAATTTCTTTCAGGTAGGGGAGGGAATTGACATTTTAGAGCTAAAAAGAGTATATTTTTTTCAGACTCTAGCTGCCCTTGCTGCTTTCATTTCATCCATCAATATTGGAGGTGGCTTTGTGGTCACCAAGAGAATGTTGGATATGTTTAAAAGACCAAGTCAGTTGAATTTGTGTTGTTAAACATTAATTAAACAATTACTAAGCCTCTTGATTATTAAGATGACACCTGTAAAATAATTCATCTGATTCATGATTGTTACAATGTATTCTCTAAAATGGCAGATACTTTGCTATCTTGAATAGTGTGTCCAAAAATTATAGTTATTAGTACAAGTGTGTCCTCAGATTATTAAATAGTTTAAGAATTGCTGCTCTATAATATTGTTTGTTAATTTTAGCATGCTAACATTATCAGGGATTCAAATAAAAATATTCCCATTCATTGATATTTGTTTATCCTGTTTCCAGCTGACCCACCAGAATACACCTACCTGTATGGCATCCCAGCAGCCACATTCCTGGCTGGCTACGGCTACTGTGCCACTGCAGGAACCTACCCTGACATCCATCAGATGGCATATCTAGCGGCCTCATTGTGCTGTGTGGGTGCTCTCACTGGTTTATCATCTCAGAGAACTAGCCGAGTGGGTAAGGCTTATCTTAAAGCATTGTGTGGTTTATTTATTTGTATATATCTAATTGCAATGCTTTTCAAAAAGTGTCAATACATTAATCACACTTCAGCATCAACAAAGTTTGTTTTACATAGTTTTTGGGATGAGATCACATATTACTTTGTATAAAATAGGATTGTGGTGTTGTGCCAGATATTTGAAATTAATAAAAATCAAAGAACAAAAGCTGTCAACATGTTGCCTCAGCTTGGCAGTGTTTTAAGAAGCAATTTAGTTGAAAATAATGTCTACTTTATTCGCCTAAAAAATCTCAATACTATTTGCATGGAATCTACGCTTGTTTAGACCATGGTGAAAAATGGCAGGTTTCTTGCTGCATTGTTTTAGTGCCAAGTGGGGGGTTGGTCGAATAAAAATATTACAAAACCCCAAAATAACGAGACCACAGTAGTAACTTAAACCCGATTTTATAGACCCCAAATTGCAGCATTATAGCTGGATTCCATTGTACTTATTGTCTGAGCCTACATAACTCACGCACCAATATAATGAAGCTATCTTTCTGTCAAGGTAATGTCTTGGGTATTATTGGTGTAACCAGTGGTGTTGCAGCCACACTTGGAATTTTGAAGCCAACTGCTGAGACCTTCACTCAGATGGCAACTTGCATGGGCCTTGGTATGTACATTTTAAAAATAAATAGTTAACTGCTTATTTATTTTAAGATTGTTACATTAAAGAAAAAAAAATTAAGGATGATAATGTTTTACACTCAAATGCAGCTCTTGTAGTTTTGAAATATTTTTTTCTCAGGTGGCCTGATTGGATCTGTTATGGCCAAACGTTTGGAGGTCACAGATCTACCTCAGATGGTGGCCTTGTTCCACAGCCTCGTAGGTGCTGCAGCCGTCTTGACATGCTTTGCAAACTATCTCTTGGAACAGCCCCACTTTGACACAGACCCCGCTGCCAACATGCTTAAGACTTTCTTGTTTTTGGGAACTTTCATTGGTGGTGTTACTTTTACTGGCTCTTTGATAGCTTTTGGAAAGTTGCAGGGTATGAAATTTGTTCTTTACTTTTTAAGTGAATAGGCTGCCTTTGGGGTAGTCAAAGCATTCTCTGGCTTACAGCCAAGAGGTTGTTGGTTATTTGAATTTTTCTTGTACGAGGAGAATGCTTAATTTTTAAAAAAAATAACCATTAAATTTTATTTTAAAATTAATAAAATCCATATTTTCTGAAAATTTTACATTCTGATGAATTGATGTATTTGCTGTCATTTAATTTCTTTTTTTAAATTCCAGGAGTACTAAAATCTGATCCTCTGCTACTTCCTGGGCGTAACCTCTTGAATGCTGGCATGATGCTGGGCAATGTTGGAGCCATGGGTTACTTCATGATGGACAACAGCCCTACCGTTGGACTTAGTATGCTTGGAACAACCACCGCTCTCTCAAGCCTCATGGGAATCACTCTTACTGCCGCTATAGGAGGTGCATTACTTAACACTTTTGTACTCAACTTTTCCTTCAGAAATTGCTTTTAACCTGAAAGGCAGTCACCACATACTTATTTGTACTAGTGTGGTGGGTGGCCAAGGGGTCTAAACTGAGTCAAACACAAGCTTGTGGACTGGAGTTCAATCCCCAGCAAAAGACTAGACAAGCAAAAACATCACAAGTGTACTGGGTGGATGGGACTCGGTAATCCTGCATGGCAACTCATCTAAAAGAGGGCAAGCTCTGAAATCAAACCCGGAGATGACATTGACACAAACAAAATTTGACAACTCCTGCAACGTGAAATGCATATAAAAAGCACAGTGAGACACATGAAGCACTTATTGTGATCTACTGCATCCTGATCTATTTGCAGTCGTCGCAACAAAGTCTTGCCATGCAAAGAATGAAATATATATAGTATATGTACTAGTATCTTTGGTTTATTTTATATTCTTATTGCTTTCATGAATGGCTTGTCATTTTTTTATAACCTATGCTGTTTCTTGATCAGGAGCTGACATGCCTGTGGTTATTACTGTCCTAAACTCCTATTCTGGCTGGGCTCTATGTGCTGAAGGTTTTATGTTGGACAACAGCCTCATGACCATTGTTGGTGCCCTCATTGGATCATCTGGTGCCATCTTGTCCTACATTATGTGCAAGGTTAGATTTTTTTAACCCTACATGTAGTTTAATAGATACATGAGTGGTGATAGAGGAAATTATATTGTTGATTATGAACTCACTACCAACTGCATAAGTGAAGATAAATGTGTTTTTATTTTTTAAGGCCATGAACCGTTCACTGCCTAATGTTATCCTTGGAGGATATGGTACAAGCTCAACAGGCAAAGGCAAGCCGATGGAGATTGTTGGCACTCACACTGAGATTGGTGTTGATGCAACAGTTGACCTCATTGAGGATGCTAAAAACATTATCATTGTACCAGGTAGGTCAGCTGGGGTTTACCATTTATTTTGGAGGTGTAAGTTTATATATTAATTTGATAATTGTGGTCTTGAACCTGGATGAGCAATAAGTAAATTATCTTGCTCACGGAACACATTTAATCCCAAACCAAATATGTATTTTACTTACCTTTTGCATTATGTTTAAAAAGATCCAGCTTAATTAGGAAATAAGTTTTAGTCTGACCACAGAAAAGGTTTCATATTGCAATAGTAGGTTGTATAATTTTGTTTTTAAAATTTGTTAATGCTATCTGCGCTATCTCTATAGCACAGTTCAACTGTTTATAATATGTTATATGTTCCTCCTGGAGCCTAGCACTAATTGATGTGGCTGTCTGGCTGTTATGGTGTTGTCCCTTTCCAGCATCAGTGCAGCGATTTATTTAGGAGGGGATTATATGTTTTTGTGCTTGCTTGTTGTCTACCTCTGTATATGAGGTGATAATACTTGCATGTCATTAATACACAATACCAACAAAGTCCTTGTCAGGCAGATACTGTCATTTATTATACATCACACTTACCAATGTTGCACAGAAATTGGTAACTGTCAATGCTTGATTTTTTATTGCCTACACAAATCTGCAAATGATTTTTTGAAAGAAAAATTTCTATATATTTAAACAGTATCAAAGATTCCTGCCACTTAAAACTAGTTAATTCATAACTTAACATCAGACTGTCCATATTCACTTTCTTTTCCCTTTTTAAAGCCAAGGGTATACTCACTAACAAAAAACTACAGACTCTGCAAGCATACAAACTAGATGACCTCATTAAAAATACAAAATGATTTAAAAAACTCATCAAGGGGTAGAATTTTTTTTTCAGTTTTTGTTTGATTGAAGTAAGAGTTAATTTCGCCCAGGTCCTTTATAGGTATTTGTAGCCTGAAGCCTTCCCAAGTCAACTCAAGGCAGTGCAACTGTTTGAATATGAAACATTCTGGTCCAAAAACCATCCCCCTGGAAAATTGAATATTTTTAAATTGAATTTTGATTAATGAAATTTGACTTTCCTCAAAATTTTCAGGCTATGGTCTTTGTGTTGCCAAGGCCCAGTACCCCATTGCTGAAATGGTTGATATTCTCAGGAAAAGGGGAAAGAATGTCAAATTTGGCATCCATCCTGTAGCAGGTAAATTGTATAACAATCTTTAACAATTTATTGATCAATGAATTTTTATTTTTTTTCTTCCCCCTTTTTGTATGTGTGTTAACTGACTTGGCCTTTTCATGATTCGCTAGATTAGTTAAAATATTTTCTTTTACCAGAGATGGCAAATCAACATTTTTAAACTTAAAAGTTTTCTATCTTTTTAACTCTTAGGTCGTATGCCTGGTCAACTCAATGTACTGCTTGCTGAGGCTGGTGTTCCCTATGATATTGTACAGGAAATGGATGAATTGAATCATGAATTCCCTGAAACTGACCTTGCCCTTATTATTGGAGCTAATGACACTGTCAACTCAGCTGCTGAAGAGGACCCCAACTCAATCATAGCTGGCATGCCTGTCCTACGTGTGTGGTTGGCTAAGCAGGTATGAAAATTTTCTTAGGTCCTAGACAGAAATAAACAGAAAGAGGAGCTAATTATGCTGTAGTCATTCCACAGTCCTAATCCAGCTTCCAACTGCTTTCAATAGTGCCAAGAAGTAAATGGGTTTCTCTTTAAAATTACCTTTAAAAAAAAAAAAAATCAGTATTGTCTTCGCAAATTGAAAGTAGACCTATATTGTGTTCACCTGTTGTTTTTGATGTTTTCGATGAAATTAATTTTTTTAAACTGTAAATGGTGTGTCCCTCTTTGCATCCATACAAAAAAAAGTTTTCATAACATTAAGTCATAACTGGTTTTGATCAATGAATTAGCACCACTATTTACATTTTCTATTTACAGTGTATTGTGATGAAGAGAACCCTAGGAGTTGGTTATGCAGCTGTTGACAACCCCGTCTTCTTTAAACCAAACACTTCCATGTTGCTTGGAGATGCCAAGAAGACTTGTGATGCGCTACTTAATAATCTTAAACAGAGAGCTGAGACAGGTTCTTAATGACAATAGATCACATAGGCTCAATCTCATGTTCTTATCCTTTAGATCTAAATTATTTTTTTTCTTTCAAAGGTAGGAAAAGCATTTCTTTCATCTGCCTGACATCTAGGCTGTTTTTGTGTGATTACAATCAAATTGAAATATTTTCCAAAAAATGACGAATAACTTCTTTAATGTGAGAATGTTGATAATGAATGTTTCAGAAGAGACCAAAGATCCTGTTACTTTACATTTATGGCTTATAGGGTATGTAACAAGAGTAATGCTGTTAATGTTACAATGTGGTGATATGTCATTGACTACACTTTTTAATTCTTATTTCAACTGGTAATATGATTGTTATTTTATTGCCTAGTTTCACGATAATATAAAAAAAATGTAAATGTCCCGTTTGCTATAATCCTTATTTTTAAGACATACATACTTTCAAGTTTTTTAATAACTGACTCATAAAAAAACCTAGCTTTGGTTACTTTAGTGGCAAAATAATGTTTCAATGCTAAACCCGGAGTAAGTGTAGTGATATGATTGAACTAGGCAAGTTAGTTTTTACAAGCTTAGTTTGAATGAATATGTTGATGCTGGCGTGGCGTATTTTAGTGATTTTGCCCAAACTCTTTATTGTAACTTATTAAACTGCCAATGTTTCATGTACCTTGGTAACTTTGATAATTATTGTACAAGTTAAATTTAATCTAGATAAGAGATAATTAATAAACATGTGGTTCTCTTAAGATATACATTGTTGATTGAATCCATTTTTTATCCAAATATTGTGTTTTTTTTTTTTAAATTGCATGATGTCTAAGGGCATTGACTACATTGTGTTATAAACCAATTTTAAATGAAATGAATGCCCATTTTGTTAATGTAAAGCAGCTTTGTTCCAACACTTTGACTCCCATGAAAGAATTTAATTTTAGAATTTACAATATTGTAATATTGGTGATTTTGCTTCATAAATTTCATTTTGGAAAAAAATAGTTCATGAGTGCTTAAAAAATGTCATAGTTTTTATAAGTATTTGTCCAAGTCAAAGAGATAAATTGCTTAAAATGTTGATTACATTTTATGTAGGCTCACTAGTACAAGCCTCATGTCAACAAGTTATGCAGGTAACAAGCACCAAACCAAAGAAAAACAAGACTGCGAATGTATTTTGTATCTTGTATTAAGTACCAAATAAAAACTACAAATTCATCAAAATATATTCGCATTAAATCAAACACATCACACTTCAGTACTAGCTGCTCACACACAACCCTGACTCACAAATAAAGTAAATAAATATAAAATATTTACTTAACTATAATTTACAGCAAAATATATTTACAAAATGAGATCTTGTTTCCAATTAAGTTATGTATATCAGGTAAGTGAGAATCATTTAAGTCAATCAAAGCTAACAAGAGTTTAGTTTTCAAAATATCACTTTGTGTGACTTACATAAACCAAAAGATTCTGGGGTTTGCTTTACAGCTTGATACAAGCTTGTATTCCAGCAAAAACAATAATGCCACATCAAATTTTCATAAATAACATGTTGCTTCAACAAATGAACAAAGTACCATATAAAATTCGTTGATATATATAGCATTTCATGCGTTTTTAAAAGCCTTTAAAATAAAAAAATTAAATCAAATATCATGTTAGAAACATTGGGCTGACCGAAGATCAACATAATTATATTTAACATACTAATTCAGTAAATAAAATAATTTCCTAGTATGCCTTCAAAAATTTGTGTGATCGACTAAACTTTAAAAAAATATTATTTATGAAAGATTGGAATTGCTCAATTTATTCAGTATTTAGTTTATGTAACAAAAGCTAAGATCAAAGTATTTCAACATATTTAGAAGACTTGGAATAAGTAGTTCTTCAAACTAGCTTTTAAATATTGTTAATAAAAACATAATGCTCTATCTTCTCCATTCCCAAACACCGTGGATGGAATCAAGATATCTCCGTAAGTACCTAACATTGACAATTAAAATGAACATCACAGAGTTTCATCCATCAGGCTCCTTACTTTAATTCAAAGCAAAATTTACTCTTAATGCATAACTATAACCCTAATCTTATCTGAAGCCACCAAGGTAAAATAAATATCAAGCCTACTCATTAACGATCATTAAATTAAAAAAACCAGGAGCCCAAATCGGTCTATACTAATTATTTGTCTTTGATTAAAATCTTCATTTAAATAATATTTCAACCTCAATTTTTCAAAGTTAATAAATTCAACATCTGAGATTGCAATATTCGTTCAAACAGCTTATTGCAGTGTAATGATTCCTCACAACGGTATACAACGACTTGTTAAGAAATAAAGGTAAACTGTGTTGGCAACAAGTGAAGATACCACCAGCATGGCACTGGCTCCATGACAGCGTCGGAACTTCCTGTAGGATGCAAAGTACTGGGGATTCTTTTTTAACTCTTTCATGTCTGCGTAGCCGATGACATCACCAACCCCAGCATCCACCTCCATTTTGAATGTCTTCAACATTGCACTGACAATGAGAGGAGAGACCACTAGTGAATTCAGTCCAGCGGTTACAAAACAGATGGAGAGAGAGACAGCCTGAAACAAATTGAAAGATGCAAACTTTAGTTAATACGGTTAAGTATATACCGGTAATAATAATATCTCTCACTTCAAGAGCTTATTTGGAAGTTATAACACTTTATTCTTCTTCTTCTATATTTTGAGGGCCTGCGATCAATGTATTGATCATTCTGGCTACTCTTCATAGATAGACTTCAGAAGTAATGCTACAGAAAAATTATCTTGGTGTTAATTTATTATGTAATGATGTGCTGGAAAGCCACCAAAAAAACCATGCCCTTTGCTTAAAAGGGCTCTTTATTTGACTTAGAAATTTGCTCTCTATCTTGAGGTATGTTTACATTTAAGAGACTTTAACTTTTCCTAAGATGACAGGCTCAAACTATGACTGAGGCGCTGTGTTAATAAAATTACACATTTGCCATATCACTAAACTATTATATTAGAAATAATTTTTTAGTTAGCCTATATTTTGTGAGTTAATTTTGAACTAAAAAATGTTTCAAATTAGATACAAATGTCATTTTCTGTAACACTTGTTAATAAGTTTTTAAAAAACCAGCATCTACTCTTTAATGTTAAAAACATTTTGCAATTTACCTGGACCAAGTGTCCATTCTCCCAGGTGTCCCATGGGTGTTGAGCCAAAAATGTATACAATGTTATGGAAGAACACACTAAACTCCACAGGAAGAACATTGGAAATAATTTAGATTGCACTTTTCCAAACATGTGACGGGGAAGACTGTAGAACATTGTCAAACCTTGAGGAAGACAATACAAGAATTAAAAATTAGTGTAAATTTTGTATTAGGCATTGCTGTATTTGGTTAACATAATTTATTTAACACTTCAACTATTGCAAATTCTATTTAAAAATAAGATGCTGCGATAATCTGACCACGAACAGGGCCGGCGCCTGCCTGCAATCTAAAATTCGGTACCTTTCTCCAAAACTAAGGTACCCCAGATCGCCCGCCTGCGATGTGTTCATCGATCAAACCATTCAATTTTTCATTCTTATGTGACTTATGAATATCTAAGTCTAAGCCAATTTAAAATGCTGAAGATTTATTTTATTTTTTAAAGAAAAAAGATTGGGGTTGGGGAGAAGAGGTCACGAAGACGAATGTGTTGAGTATATTAGTATATTTAAATTAGTCACGATGGGAGAAGAGGAGCATGAACTTATTTGTGGTTGGCCACTTGTGTAATGTCTGCATCTTGATGTTTCTCAAAAAGAGGTAAGGCAAAAAAAAAAAAAACAACAACAAAAAAACACCAAAAAAAGAGATTTTTTTTTTTTAAAGGGCTTGGGGGGGGGGGGGACCCGCTGTCCAATTGGTGGCAATACGTGGAAAACTAATTTTAATGCCGCAAAAACAAGTGGAACATAACTCACTGATAAAATTATTGAAAATAATATCTAATAAGTAATTTTTTTTTTAAGAATGATAAGAGAAAATCAATCTTTAGGCCTACCTGCTACTAATGTAACCCAAAGTTGTGCTCCAAAATTAGCGGCAAAACTTCCGAGATGCATCATTCCATGTAGCACGCTAGGTGACTCCAATTTACGCCGTGATGGGAAGAAACTGAGAAAACATACCATAACAACCACGGCAAAAAACTGGAAGTGGTGCATTCTGGAAATAAAACAATAATTTAATAAGGTTCATGCTTTGAAACACAAGGTAATTTTTATAAATATATGGTGAAGAATGAACCGTGAGATTTAATTGATATCATATTACATTAAACAAAAAATTATTTTAAACCAGAAATTTAACATACATTAAATAATAAATTGTTCATTAATTATTAGATTTATTAATTGGATTAAAGCTAAATATAGTAGTAAAAAGATATTTTAAATTCAAATACACTTTATTAATTAATACTTATTATTTTTACTTTTTTTATATTTTTTTTTAGTTTTTCCTATTTTGAGAAACCTACATTTGAAATCCGGATGATTTAAAAAAATTACATTTAAAAGTAACAGACTAAGATAGTGCAAATGAGTAATATGATAGTACTGAAAAGCCTATCATCCACTACTGTTTGAGAATTAACTTATTATAATTTACCTCAAGGCATCAAAATTGCTGGATACTTGGCTTAAATTTCCCATTGCTCTTTTGAGACGTTAACTTTATGAAGATGACCGATTTAACTAAATTCTCACTTTAAAATAATTTTCTACAGATCGCGCTTATTGAGTCTTAGGGGGCAATGAAATTCTTGGCACACTGAGATTTTCTACTGTAGCTCGGTGTTGAAATTTGTATTTATAGATTTCAGTTTCTTTAATTCGAGATCCCATTGGCTAGCTAGAATTGCACACCCGCGTCCAATGGGAAAGCCACATTTATTCGTTGACCTAAAACCAGCCCACTTGGAGGTCACTGAAATTCGTGCAAGGTTGCACGCGCCATTTGAGGGGTGGGGGAAGGAGAGAAAAAGCGTTCCCTGGACGCAAATTGTGACTACGGTACAATTCCCAACTACCTGAACTACTGTGACATTCTGGTGCGTTTTGGAGTTGATCGCACAACCCTTGAGCTACTAACTAATGCTAATAGAAATAATCACTAACAAAATACTGTATAGACGTAATGTAAACAAATGAGACCGGTGGCGCTTCCAGAAGGGGTTGGGTTTCTTGTCACTTATTATTTTTATGCTATTTATCTTATGTGATGTTTATAAATGTTCAAAGCTTTAACACGATTTCTAGTTAATTGAAATGGTTTTGCACCTACTGCCCACAACAGAGAAGATCATTCAACAAGTTTTCAAGTTTGTTTGTTTTTTTTAATTTAAAAAAATTTTCATTACAAATTAATGTACTTATTAGATAGGTCTACTATCTCAATTTTATTATAAATTATTTCTTAAAATGGATAATAGGGCCTTACTGAGAGTTGTAACGACTCTCACTGCTAGAAGAGCTAGGAGTGGTAACGCATTTTTTTTTACTTGTGGGTTAAGGTGGGGTGGGGGCGAGCATAGCTTTACTGCAAACTTCTTAGAGAACAACATGAATAGATCTTACACGTGGCAAACGTAGATTTTTTTTTCTAAATATAATGAAGCTTTATGCTGGTACTTAGCACATTTAGGCTGTTATATGTGTTTCTGCTTAGGTGATGAAAGGGGAAGTCAGCATCTTATAAAGTTTAATGAGAACTGCATTTGACTATCCCTAACGGATCCAGACAAAAAAAGTCTACACGACACCAAAAATAAAATGTCAATTTAAACTTCAATGCAACTTCTAAATTAAAAACAAAAAAAAAAAAAACTAGCTTTCGAGAAAGTACCCTGCCAGAAAAAAAAGTCTAAAAAAAAACAAAAAAAAAAAGTTAATTTAAACTTCAAAGCAACTTTTAAAATAAAAAAAAAAAAAAAAAAAAACTAGCTTTCGAGAAAGTGCCCTGCCCCCACTTCCCCACCACAAAACCTGCAGATGTATACAATTAGTTTATTCCAGTGGCGTAGGAATGGGAGGACACCTTTTTTTCTTTTTTTTTTTTTATAGAGGGGCAGCATTTTCAGCCAACTTACAGAGGGTGTTTTGTTGTTGTTTTCCTTTTTTTTTTTTTTTTTTTTTTAAAAAGGGGCAACATTTTCAACCAACTTACAGAGGGTGTTTTGTTGTTGTTTTCCTTTTTTTTTTTTTTGGAAGTGGGTTGGGGAGCTTGGCCCGTTCTGGCGGGACAAACCTCAAGCTACGTCACCGGTTTATCATCAAAATATTTAAAATTAAAAAAAATGCGGTCCTTTTTCTTTTCGGGGCTGGGGGCTCTCGCGAGAATTAAAAAAACAAAAAAATAATTAAACAAAGATTCGTTATAGCCATTGCAGAATGTACGTCTCGCCTCTATCTTGTTTTGCTCTCGGCGAACAGGGTCATTAGTGCCTGTCCGCGTCGCTCACTGACTGCCGTTGATAAAAATAAAAGGATTATCTCGCGCGGACGTCTAACCATCGCACTTTGCACCACGGGAAAATCTCGCGAATGGCGTCATTGAATTACGTCACCAATGATTGGATTGTCTCCAGAGAACTAATCTCATTGGCCCAGGAGTTGTGCCGCCAGTATTTTTGTAAGTCGGAGCCTTTGAGTGCTGAACTGATATCCCAGGGCTTGGGGCTTTCCATATCTTTCGAAATTGTCTTGTGAAGAAAGATTTAGGGTAAACTAAATTTTAATTATATACGCTTACTCTAAAATCTGAAGGTCATCAGCCGCCGGGAGTTATTTTTAGAATTGAAAAATAAAATATGTATACGACCGACGTGGAAACATGGACTAGTTTCAAGTGTTTATATTGGATTTTTAACCTCCGACCTCTCAGTTGCGTCACAAACCACCCCAAGCCTCTAACTAAAAATCTCGTAGTTATAAGCAGGCAGTACTTGACACTGTTAAACTTTATAAACACAGATATGATTACGTATTAAAAAAACAAAAAACAACAAAAACAAAAAACAAACAAGAACGCTACTTGACAGAGTTCAAGGTACATAAGTACGATTCTGACATTCTGCTCACAAACACATGTTTATGGCCAGTAGACAGAGCACTTTTAAGCAAAATAACAAGAATAATCGCAAGCCTATGGAAAGGTGAAGGGCCCCCTTTTATGAATTTAACATGTTTATTCATTTATCTTTAAATCTTTTTTTGATGTGACTTTTTTTTTTTTTAAAACGTCTTTATTTGCATTGTTTAATATTTATTTTTATTTTTTAAAATTGACAAATTTACTTGGTCAACAACATTAAATTTAATTATTCTTGAAATAACGACATAATTAGAGACTAGAGATACGTGCGGTAATGGACAGGGGCGGATCTTAAAATATTCATGGGCCTCGGTATGGATATTAATGTTTAATTTTACAAAGGCTCACGTCATCATATACGGTGACAAACAAAAACCCGGGGGGGGGGGGGGGTGGGGCCGAGGGAGGAAGGCAAGTGGTCGGCTTTATTTGTGGGGAAAATAAAACTTTATTGTTGTTTTTTTTAAAATCCTTTATATTAGCTTCGCTTTTGTTCGTGGCTGGTAAAATCTTCGGGCGGCTAATTGACCCACTTTCCGTCAATCTATCGAGCTGAAACTTGAAACTCGTTGCCGATGACATCTGATTCTTTCAAATTTTCAGCCACCTCCACACCCCAAAAATTAATTTTTCCTGTTTTCAAGGGGAAGATGAATGAGATATGATGTCACTGATTTCATGAAATAAAATTCTCGATAACTGCGCAAAATGAAATTCTTTTTTTTTTTTAAAAACCGCAAATATGTTTGGTGCGTAATATTTCTTTTGTTTTTATGAAATTGTTGGTGCAAACAATGAGTAGGAGGCGACCCGTGCAGAAATGTCCACTCGCTTGTTGTCTGTTCGTGGGAATTATTTACTTTAAAAAAAAACCTATGCATATTAAGTTGTTCGCAGAGAATAATATATACATAGCAATATATTATATATCAATGTAACCATTGGTCCACACCTCGTATTCTCAATGGACACATTGGTACACAGCGTAGTATCAATGTACACATTGGTACACACAGCGTATTCTCAATGTAAACATTGGTACACAGCGAAGTATCAATGGACACATTGGTACACAGCGTAGTATCAATGTACACATTGGTACACGCAGCGTATTCTCAATGTAAACATTGGTACACAGCGAAGTATCAATGGACACATTGGTACACAGCGTAGTATCAATGTACACATTGGTACACACAGCGTATTCTCTATGTAGACATTGGTACACAGCGTAGTATCAATGTAACTTTTCGATCTGATGAAATTGGATGGCTCTTTTAGTAACTTATTCTACTATAAGTCCAGTGACATCAATGTAGTGTGCGCCAGACATGATGGCACCCCAGCACGTGTACAAAATGAACCAAATAAATACATTTTTGAAAATGGTGCCGATGATGCATAGCTAACCATAAAATTCGACCCATTCTTATATAGTGCGTATATATCTACAGGGGCGTGGGAATGGGGGCCCGCAGGGGGAGTTTGCTTTATATATATATATATATATATATATATATATATATATATATAGAGAGAGAGAGAGAGAGAGAGAGAGAGAGAGAGAGAGAGAGAGAGAGAGAGAGAGAGAGAGAGAGAGAGAGAGAGGGGGTGGCATTTCCGACCAACTGCAGATGGGTTGGGTTTTTTTTTTTCGTGGAGGGGAAGAGGGGAAGAGAGAGAGAGAGAGAGAGAGAGAGAGAGAGAGAGGGGGTGGCATTTCCGACCAACTGCAGATGGGTTGGGTTTTTTTTTTTCGTGGAGGGGAAGAGGGGGGGGGGAATCGTGGCCCGCCCGGACGGTACTAACCCTAGATATACACTACTGTATGTACCCTAGCTATACACTACTGGATGTACCCTAGCTATACACTACTGTATGTACCCTAGCTATACACTACTGTATGTACCCTAGCTATACACTACTGTATGTACCCTAGCTATACACCATTGTATGTACCCTAGCTATACACCACTGTGTGTACCCTAGCTATACACTACTGTGTGTACCCTAGCTATACACTACTGTGTGTACCCTAGCTATACACTACTGTATGTACCCTAGCTATACACTACTGTATTTACCCTAGCTATACACTACTGTATGTACCCTAGCTATACACTACTGTGTGTCTGCTCTGTCTTGCAAACGAAAAGGCTCAAAATAGCAGTCGGTAGGTAGTCGGGTACATATAGTGTGACGGTAAGGAGTTCAATCCCCTTCTGGCTGGTAGCAAAATATCATAGTTCTAAGATGGTGTCAAGTGTCAACGTTTCAGAAGAATAAAGAAAAAGATTGTTGTTGTTTTTTGTTTTTTAATGCAGTTTACCAACACCCAATTTCCAAAAAACACTCACAAGTAGATGGCGGGTCAGCTGTTCCCGGATAAAACTCCATCTGGATCCGTGTCTCTTTCAACATCCGTTTTGTTTAGGAACGTTCCGTGGGACGGTCAGGGGGGGGGAGGGGGGGGGGGGGGGGGTGTTTGGTCATGCGCCCTGGATTGAAAACTTTAAATTGATGCATTTAAATTAAAAGCACTGAAAATGAAGACTGAAAGTTTTTACCTTCATAACAAATGGGCACGTCTGTATAAAAAAAATAATAAAACATAAAACGCAACCAGAGGCGTAGCGAGGAGGGGGCAGGGGGGACAGATGTCCCCGGGCACAAGCTTGTTAGGGGCGCCAAAATGTGCTTTGATAATATATTATTGGTAAAAATTATGGGTTTGAGAGTTGAAAAAAAGAAAAGGGGGCGCTTTAAAATGGATCTTGTTCCCGGGCGCGAATCATGTCCCCGGGCGCCAAACACCCTCGCTACGCCTCTGAATGCAACTGCCCTCTTGAGTTTTTGGACATTAATTTAAAAGCGCACTAAGTTACCTGAGTTATAGACGAGTTTATTTGACAAGGATTGTCTGAAGCCTGCTGGGTGGGGCGCCGTAAGTCACGTATTCTACGCTGATGCAAGACTGCGCGAGTCTAGTTCGGTTTAGAGAGTGCAAATCTTTATCCATTACGCATTGCACAAGTCACGTGTGGGGCCCTTGGATACAGGGGACACCACTCTGGAGGGGAAGGTCGTGTGAAGACGTGAGTGGCTGCTCTGTTTTTTTTTTTTTTTTATTTTTACCGTCACTCCTTTTGATCTTCACTTTTTCAAACTACCCCACCCAAACCCCATTTTTTTCAAAATCTTTATCCATTACGCATTGCACAAGTCACGTGTGGGGCCCTTGGATACAGGGGACACCACTCTGGAGGGGAAGGTCGTGTGAAGACGTGAGTGGCTGCTCTGTTTTTTTTTTTTTTTTAATTTTACCGTCACTCCTTTTGATCTTCACTTATTCAAACTACCCCACCCAAACCCCATTTTTTTCCCATTCCCATGTTTGCCTGGAAGTTGTGGTCAATGGATCGGGAAAAAACATTTTTAAAAAGATTAAATAGATATGGGTCACGTTATAATATTTTTCTTTTACAAATAAAACTGTCTGACTAATAGATTACATTTTTTACACAGTTGTATTGGGAATTGGGAAACAGAGATTTTTAATACTTCGTCAAAGGTACCGGGGTCCGACTCCCAGAGTGTTTGGTGCCCGGTGACAAGATTACTTTTAAAGCGCCCCCTTTATTTTTCCCACTCTCAAACCCATTATTTTCATTAATAAAATAATATCAGAGCACATTTTGGCACCCTTAACTAGTCTGGCACTCAGGGAGATCTAATCCCCGCTCCCCCCCCTCTTAGCTACGCCTCTCTTGAATCCTTTGTCAAAATAATTCTTCGAATGGACCGAATAGCGAACTATTAAATTGTAAGATGAATAAAAATTAAAATATATTGTGTGACGTCACACATTTTTAAAACTAATACAGATAAAACTTAATAAAAGATAAAATTATTGACCGTGATTTTGAACTTCTCTTTTGAGATAGATGTATTCTGACAGAAGATGTCGTCCCCATTTATACATTGAACAGTATAATAATCACTGTGCTTTAGGTTATTATTAATTAATTGTATTTTTTTAAAGCAATTTTAAATTCGAAAGTATGACGTACTTTTGGGGTGACGATGTGTATGTGTGTGTGGGGGGGGGGGGGTCCGGGGTTTTGTGATATTTTGTGGCGGACTGACCTGAGGGAGGGGGGGGGGAGTTATTGATAACAGTCTAAAATTAGCATGACGTACTTTAGGGACGGCTAATGGCGTAAATATGGAGTAAGTTGAATGACTTTAGATGAACGAATGAAACTGAGTGGAGCAAATTGAACTGAATAAAGTAAAATTCACCTTACACTAACTGTGGAGTACTGACTTCCATCGAAATTGGGGCAGAAACAACAACAAGAACCAAGAAACGCACTACTATTGAATAATGAGCCAATACTTGGCTCTAGATTATGAATGCCTAAGGAGATGTCGGTACGATGGCTCCTGGTTGAATCAACCATTTCCATAATATACCTGTTGGTGATTACACAATACTTCCGTGTCTGAGTGTCAATTCACAGCCGCTTCCTTCTTCCCCCCACCTCCCCCCCCCAAAAAAAAATGTTCAACTCTTGTATCAGCTTAAGCTCTGGAGCAACGTTTCCCAAACTTTTTTTAAAGAAAAGTTTAGCGGACCGGTGGATAAGTTTCGGAATCCAACCATGGACCGGTGCCATATTTATGAATTGTATTATTTTTTTTTTTTTTTTTTTTTTTTTAAAAATATTTTTTTATCCAGGCGACGTATGCTGAAGGTTAGTTTCGTATCAAGTTATTCATTTACTAAATTGTAAATCTATTTTCTTGTATGCACCTCCAACTAAACATATATGAGGGTTATAAATGTCTGAACCTTAACACAAGTTAACATAACGACTTTAAAATATATCATTGTGGTGTCCCCATTTTACTCGTTTTCAGTGCGAAGTTCACAAACCCCCATTGTTGTTGCCACTGCAATGATGGAACCGGAAATAACTGATACTCATCCAACTGACTGTAACATCACACACACATGCAAACATAAACACGCAGAGAAGCACACAGTCACACACACTTTTTATCTCATATCGTTGTTGGGACATAGAAACTGAGTTAGATTATTG
>CAXITT010000268.1:161068-173105 GCA_964033795.1 Lymnaea stagnalis
CCCCCCCCCCGGCACCCCCTAGCCTCACCACTGTTCAACATTCATCACATTGGTCTCGTGTCTCAGTCTCATTGTCTCGTGTCTCAGTCTCATAAACGAGCACTCAAAGAAAAGTTCCCCCGACGGACTTTCATTTCCTTCCACGTGACCTTTAGGTCGGTGACCAAGAAATCCCTTATTTATTGTCCGGAAGTTGGGTAATATGGGGGGGGGGGGGCAAAGACGTGGCGCCATTATCCAATCAGACAAGGCGTTACCAAGAGTAATCTGACGCATTCGGACAATCTACGACCCAAGGACGTTAAAAATGTCCACATGGAAAAGGTGGGTGGGTGGGGTGGGTCGTGTCCATCTAAAGTGGTTCCGAGCCGCCTAGATCTGACCCGTCGGTAATATGGTCTGGTGACGAGATCCAAATCTTTTGGAGCGGATTTATGGATAAATGGCTGCAAGCTATCCACACCAGGGGTACGAACGTTAGTGATGGGTGGGAGTCTGATGACGTAATAGATCACATCGTCTCATAGGGCTGCAACTGTTTGGCCAATGTTCCCTCCTTTAAAAAAAAATAATAAAATGACGTTATGATTAATAACACATGATGGCTTTTTCAGAAATTCTAAAACTAATATGGGACTTGAGAAAAATTACTGATTATCGGGAACATGGTGACTGTGTGGGAACCAAGTGTTTTGGAGAACGTGGGGGGACGGGGGGACGGACATAAAAGTTGGTTTGGGCTAGGGAAAGGCTGTAAAAAAACTGACCAGTTTAAAATAACTTTAAATAAGATACTTCTTATCTGAATGTTCGTATGTTCTCCGAAATACGTGGATAAGCAGGACGTGTCATATTCTGTGTAAGCAGGACGTGTCATATTCTGTGTAAGCAGGGCATGTCATATTCTGTTTAAGCAGGGCATGTCATAATCTGTGTAAGCAGGGCATGTCATAATCTGTGTAAGCAGGACATGTCATAGTCTGTGTAAGCAGGGCATGTCATATTCTGAAATAACATTGGCTTGGGGTGGACACTTCTTCTATTTTATATTGGTTGGAAACAGGGGTTAGTTGCGTGGGCGGCAACAGAATTTGATAATTCCTGGTCATTGGCGTAGGAAGAGGATGCGGAGAGGGGGAGGTGCAGTCCACTTTGGGCGGCATTTATTTATTCTTCATATGGAAGGGCGGAAAAATGCAGAGGGATTTTTTCTTGGAAAAAAAAAGTGGGGGGGGGGGCGGCAAAAATCTTGTTCCTCCCGGGCGCAACCAGACCTAGCTTCACCAATGCGGCTGGCCCAACTGGTTGAAGTAAATACAGCGTTGTTTTACGACTCTAAAATAAAATATGTGGAATATTACATGCTGCATGCTGACTTGACAGTTTCGTAAAAAAAAAAATTAAAAAAAAAAAATATTTGAAAAATGATGGATGCCCTGTCAGTTCAGTGAAAAGAACTGACAGCTGTTACGTTGGTGTGACAAAATATATTACATCATAAAATGTAAGATCGACGATGTTGTTGTTGAACTTGATTTTTTTGAAAGGGGGCCGGCAGGGGGGGGGGGAATTTGCAATTTGAATAAGGTCATTGGCTTGTGATTTTGATGAGACTAACAATAGGACGTGGGACGTAACAATTGTGGAAACACTTGATGGATCACCGGAAGCGGCGTTCGTAAAACCCCTGTGTAACCTTGAGGTGGGTTTGTGGTGGTTTGGGGGTGTAGTGGTTTGGGGGTGTGGGGAGGTCTCCGTCAGTACCCGGTGGATAGTTTAAAATGTAAATACTGAACTTTATGCTCGAAACAATTCTAACCAAGTGTTATTTTCAAGATATTTGAAAATGATAAAAAAATAAATGAAAGAACAAGTGATTGTAACGCATTTAAAATAAATAATAATAATAATCGCGCTCGTCTCTAGTTTTAGGACTGTGGAAAAAAAACACTGTCCCCACCCCCTTCCCCTAGCTACTCTGCCGAATAGATGGAAGAAATATGGTAACATTTTTTTTTCTTGTATCACTAATAAATAAAAAAAATACGGACAACTTTTTCTTTTTTTCTTTGTGATTTATTTACAATGGCTTTGAGTGGAATGGGCGCTTCCTTGTGGCCCGGACTTCCTACTGACTACGCCACTGATCCACAAAAATTCTCTAATCTGTATCTATGAACTAGACTATGTTTATTTATTTCCTATATTTCGATAAATCATACACTATTGAAATACAATATTAATATGCATATTAGTCTAGTAGTGGGGTCTAGTAGTGGAGTCTAATAGTGGAGTCTAGTCATTAAAAAAAAAACAAAAAAAAAAACACAAAAAAACTAACAGTCTAACACTAATTAATTGCAAACTTTATTGGCGAAGCAGATGAAATACTTAACCAACAAAAAGATTCGGTAGGTCAAGGCCCTATAATAGACGAGTCGAGTATGGAATGAATGGTTCTAATTAGGTCACGAGGGTTATCGTTTACCGAAAGCCAGAAATCCCTTTCCCGTCGTCACCTGTACAATCTGGGTCACTGGCATAATCGGGGCACGAGGACTCGGTCAGGTAGTCCAGGAGGGAAATAGCACGTTCAGGCGAGACCTGCGGAGTAGAAATATATTTTATGACTCCGACTATACCATTTTGACATCCCACAGAGTACGATACCGAATACCGCCAATTATGTCATGCGCAGTTGGTGGTTTTAAAAAAATTAAATAATAGGGAACTGATTCTTGCTGTCATTCTAAGAGTCAGGGCCGTCTTTTCGACACTGTGCCTGGGGCCCTCGACCCTACAGGAGCCTACGAACCTACAGGGGCCTACAAAAGTCTATAATGAAATTTTAAATATGAATGTACCTAACAAAAACAAAAATTTGGAAATATATTTGTTTTTAAATGTCATTTATTTTGATTTTAGCCACTCATACAGATGTGTAATATTTATAATAAGCTTTATAATAAAATTAACAATTAAATAACGTTGACATTACATTGAAGTGGCTCTAAAATACATTGTATACAAAAGTGCCTGGGGCCTATGACTAACCTAAAACGGCCCTGCTCAGAATGCGCCCAAAAATCGTCATTTCTCATACAAAATATGTATGACCCCTGAATTGAGTATAAACATTGAATAAACACATATACAACTTCAAACTATGAGAACTTAAACGTTACATAAATTAAAGTAATTTATTTTTTCAAAAACGAAAAAAACGAGTCATTCTGTATGTCAAATATTCTAAAATATAAATCGTTATTATAAAGGCCCCCACGCCCATATCATTAAAAAAAAATTGGGATCCGCCTTTGGTACTAAAGTGCTTTTTATAATCATTTAAATCTTCTCTTTTTTTTTGTCCTTTTTTTTTAACTGTGTCAGTAGGTCACAGCTAGAAGTCATGGGAATTGGGGTGGCTATGAAGGTGCAGATTTGAAGTGTTTAGTCGTTGTTCTTCTATTGATAGTTGACTGTCATTATTTTGATACTTCAAATTAAACAACCCCTAAAAACAACATTTGTTTCGTATAAATCCTTTCCATGCTTTTTTAAAAAATTATATTATTTTATATGAATAGTCTAATGTCCCACCCTCTTTTACACCGCAGATTTATTGCACCAACTATTTCAGAAAAACAAAAGAGCATATTACGCACCAAACGCACATGTATTTAAGAATCTCATTTGGCGCTGTTATCGGGAATTTTATTTCGTGACATAAGTGGCATCATAGTTCCCTCACCTCCCTCTTGAAAACATCAAAAACTGATTTATGGGGGTTGGATGGTGGGGGGGGGGTGCTGAAATTTTAAAATTATGTGATGTCATCGGCAACGAGTCTATGTGCCAAGTTTCAGTTCGATGAGATGGCGAGAAGATTTTGCCTAGGACACACGAACAAAAGTGACCTTAATGTGAACGATTTTAAAATAAAATTATTCTACAAATATTATATTATTCTTTCGCTTCATCTTCTGTCTTTAAGTGGTTTTATATCATTGTCAACCAATTATTTAATCTTTTTTTATTTTTTTAATGTATGATAAGTTTCAGTAAATATATTTTGTTTTTTTTTAAAATTATTTTTTAAAATATTTGAGTTTTAAATGTACCTCATTGCGTGGAGGATACTTTTGATTGGGGTATTGTTGGTTACATTGGGAGCTATGTCTGAAAAGTTGGTGCACTATTCCACTTCAGTCTCAGCCAGAGATGCGCAGACGAAAACTGTCAGAGGAGCCCTTATTTAAGAAAATGTGCCACCCATTTACAAGATAATGTGGCGCGCATTTACAAGATAAGGTGGCGCCTATTTCAGGTAGATACAGTGGGAAGACGAAATGCTATTGTAAGAAAAGCTAAAGTCTGCCATCTACCAACATCGATTTTATCTTTATCCTGGGGGAAATGATCCATTGCAAATAGGGATCCCACGCACTCTGTGTACACTCCGTCTCCATGTACCGTTTGCCTATTGCCTAAACCAACTGCACTTATAGCTTAAATCTTTTAGCCATCAATTTTTTTATTTCATTCTTATTTGCTTTAGCTTTTTCTTCAAGATGTGGTCTTTACAAGTGGGAGCCACTCCGCTCTCCTTAGTAAAAGTTATGTTTATTTTTTCGTAAAGACGAGACTCGATTATACGATGTCCTCACTTTCACAACTTCCAACGTGTGTGGTATTGTGAAGGCTTGGTTATACAAACAGCAAAAGAAAAAAAAAAACCACACAAATAGAGGTATAAGGTCCAAAGTCCTGGGGGATTGGACCAGATGTCTGCACGTAAAATCAAACAACAGCCAAGGTCACCAAAGCACGTGTTGGGAATCTGTATCCCATGGTCCCAATCTGCGCTCATCTCCGGTTGCGCAAGGGGGGCTGTTTGGGGCGCGTGGATATGCTGACAGTGTTGTTAATATCAGCGGCGTATCTCTGTCAATCCCGTCTCACAGTTAGAAGAGCTAAAATGTTTGGTGCTACCCTTGGAAAGAAGAGAGAGCCATGTGGATGAATGGTTAACAGTTTGTTTAATTTTTCGATGTTATGGTCAGGTTTCGAACATCATGAATAATGCAGAGTGAGATGAAATTTGTCCAACAAACTGAACTGAAGCATTGAATGAATGCATGTCATTGACTGGCCGGGTCTAAAATCGTAAAATCCAAAAGGCCGCGTGGTCCCAACATTTCGAGCCGCTATTCACATCCTTCATTTATTTACTACTCCTATTTAGGATGACATTTGTTAGCCACCAACATTTTCTATTATACAGGGTGGTCCGCAAACATTCACCTTACTGTGGACTGCGGCCAACAAATCTCTTGATAGGGTAAGATTGAGAACATGTTGAATAATGTGAGGGGAAACCATGATTTAAAACTGCTAAATTATATTCAAGCATCAGTAAGGGTCTGTGTTGAAGGAAGTGGTGAAGCAGGCCAAAGCCCTACATGGGCTGCAGCGCCACAGGGATGGATGGATGGTCTGAGTGGAGGGAAATGGTGAGGCAGGCCAAAGCCCTACATGGGCTGCAGCGCCACAGGGATGGATGGATGGTCTGAGTGGAGGGAAATGGTGAGGCAGGCCAAAGCCCTACATGGGCTGCAGCGCCACAGTTGTACAATAAGTTGTTTTGGTTTTTTTTTTTTTTTTTTGGTTACTTGTTTTTTGTGGCCAGGGGCGTACCCATGTTGTGGGAAGAAAAAAAAAGTGGGGTGGGGGCGCATAATGGATAAGGTGTACAAATAATAGCTATTGTTTGGGTTTTTTTTTTTTTTTTTGGTTACTTGTTTTTTGTGGCCAGAGGCGTACCCATGATGTGGGAAGAAAAAAAAAGTTGGGTGGGGGCGCATAATCGATAAGGTGTACAAATAATAGCTTAACTTAAATCTGACTTAGAATTCAAGTAAGACTGGAGTTTGAACCCGGGACTGGCATCCATAGGATAAATAGATTTCCCATTAGGGCCCTGTTTATCTACTTGAAGGGAGCCAAGTCGTCTGCGGGCTAACGTTTAAGGACCATTGGTCTAAATATTTGCCCGAATCCTTTATGTCCACACGTTGGATGGAAGTCGGTTACCCAAACAAGCAGACACAAAAGTGCTGATCTTGGCGTGTGCCTCCTTACCTAACACAGTTTCCCAATATTGCGAAATATCCGCGCACTTTTGTGCAACGGTACATGACATGAAAATAATGGGCAGAACTTCCGCTACTCTTTACCCCAAAGTTTACCAGGAAATGGGAGTTGTGGGCCTTGAGCACACACACACACACACACATACACACACACAGACACATTTTGTTAAGGGTGACATTTGTTAGCCACCAACATTTTCTATTATACAGGGTGGTCCGCCAATATTTTGTATGGTTATAGATGGCCCGCCCGCCCCTTCGATAGTTTAGGGTGGTCAACCACCATTCCCTATGATGAAAGAGGATCCACTAATAATTTTCATAGTATTTACAAGACAGCCCGCCAAGATATTCTTAAGTACAAGATTGAAAAAAATTTCTATACTAGCGGGTGGAACAAATTTTTAAAAAAAAATTACAGATTATAGAAATTAAATTAAAAGAAGTGTCATTTTTGGGGATTTTGGGTTTTAGTCTACCTTCGTCACTGGCTGAAATTTAGAGACCCTCGCCAAGTGACACTTTTACTAAAATATAATCAAACACATCGAAAGGGTTTTTAATATTTTTTAAAGGAACAGTGACTTTACGCTCACGTGACAGCGAGTCCCGGATCTATCGGTGTAGCCATCTTGTTACTAATCACGTGATGTTCTTCCGTCATGGGGTTTCGATTTCGTGTTTTATCTTTAATTCATCAAATGCTTGGCCAACGTCAACAAATATAAATTGAAAGGGAATAGTCAATGTCCTCCTTCAATAAGAATGAAGTAATCTCGCTGCTATGAAAGACTTTTGTCACAATTGCGGAGGATAGAGTATTTGAAGTAATCGAACTTAAATAGCAGGCAATTGTTCTTTATATCAAGAAGGCAAGATTCCTTTTTTTAAATTTTTTACAAAATAATGATAGTTTAGAAAAGCTGTTCTCAATCTGTGGGTCGCGACCCCTTTGGGGTCGAACGACCCATACACAGGGGTCGCCTAAGCCTACTAAACACATATTTATGAAGTAGCAACTGTGAACTCGACATCAGTCGAAAGCTTCAAGGCTGCCCTGGCATCAGCTAGGAGCTGTTAGAATAGCAACATCATACCCCCAACCGTTGCACAGATGCCAATACATGGATGCAGCAACGAAACATTGCCAGAACTAGAACCAGAACCAGAACCAGAAAATAGTTCAATGGTTGGGGGGTCACGAAAACATGAGGAGCTGTATCAAAGGGCATTAGGAAGCTTGAGAACCACTGGTTGAGAAGAACGCAGATTGACAGAAAAGACACTGCAGACACACACACACACGCAAGAAAAGCCATATAAGTCAATGTGTAAGCCAATTTTAAGAGTGCTCTGCGAGATGAATGACAGCGGAGTCTATCATGGTCGGTAAAGACAGAGGGAAGGTACAGAAAGAATGAAAGAATACAATTAAGTGCACACGCTGGATGTCAGCAAGGGTAGCTGCCGAAGACTGTGATAGACCAGACTTTGATCCACTTCTTCTGTATTAAATAATATTAATTCAAGTATGAATTTCAATCATTGAACAACAACAAAAATGGCGATGAAAAGAATTGATTTGTTTTTGTTGTTTTTTTAGATACCCCAGTGTTCTTGAGATGTGTCACGCCTTACAACACATAGCCCACACACACACATTATACACATTTGGAGACACATAGTTAACCAGACACCAGGTGTCGCTCATATCACGTGACGTTAGATGGTTTTCCCCGTGTGTGTCATCAAATCTTATGAGGTGCTTCCCCTCCCCTTCCCCCCCCCCCCCCCCCCCNCCCCCACCTTTCTTTCACTTGTATCTCTTACATGTGGATTCTGTGTTACTTAACGCCTTGTCTCCCTTCTCCACTCCCCCCACCTTTCTTTCACTTGTATCTCTTACATGTGGATTCTGTGTTACTTAACGCCTTGTCTCCCTTCTCCACTCCCCCCACCTTTCTTTCACTTGTATCTCTTACATGTGGATTCTGTGTTACTTAACGCCTTGTCTCCCTTCTCCACTCCCCCCACCTTTCTTTCACTTGTATCTCTTACATGTGGATTCTGTGTTACTTAACGCCTTGTCTCCCTTCTCCACTCCCCCCACCTTTCTTTCACTTGTATCTCTTACATGTGGATTCTGTGTTACTTAACGCCTTGTCTCCCTTCTCCACTCCCCCCACCTTTCTTTCACTTGTATCTCTTACATGTGGATTCTGTGTTACTTAACGCCTTGTCTCCCTTCTCCACTCCCCCCACCTTTCTTTCACTTGTATCTCTTACATGTGGATTCTGTGTTACTTAACGCCTTGTCTCCCTTCTCCACTCCCCCCGGGGGTGTCAAGTAGTGGTGTAGCTAGAGTTAGTGCCACCTGGGGCAGGCCAAGCTAGTTTCCGCCCCCTTCCACGGATAAAACTCTGTAAATGGCCGAAAAAGCGCCTCGCCCCAACACACTTTTTCATTATAAAGAAAAATAGTGCGGCCCGGGGATAACCACCCCCCTTACACACCCCCTCCCTATTCCTACACACCCCCCTATTCCTACACGCCTGCTGCCAGGCCGATTCAAACCCCCGTCACGTCTGTCCTCATCTCCTTCCTCTGACTGTTTCTTACTGGTTCTCAACCAAAGCTTTATGCGAAATCCTGTAATGGAAATTCGGGAACTAAGTCAGAAGGTTATCATTTTTAACTTGGCCTTGACTAACTTAAGACGTATACTCAGATACCATAACTATAAGTTCTTAATCGTGCCCTTCGTAAAACATTGTTTAAACACAAATGTCCAGGGCAGTTACGTAGGTAGGAGGGTGCGTGGGGGTGGGGTCCACCCAAGCGGGACATTTTTCTGTATGTGTGTGTGGGGGGGGGGGGAGCATTTTCGCCCAGTTGCAAATTTGTTTTTGTTTTTTTTTGTGTGTGTGTGTGCGGAACGGGACAGTAAAACTCTTGGGCCACCATGGCGGCACTAATCCCCTAGCTAGTAGCAACGCCACTGACCCGGAGACATTTACAGCATGAGTGACAAGACGTCCTTATACCCGCCGATTGGAGTCGTGGGGGCTTAGAGATGGTCTAAAACGTACTCCACCGACCAGATGAGCTTTTGGTCTGAACTTACGTCACCGTTTCAACTGCTGTGTACGTGCAGTATTGGGTGCTCGCACACAGCGGTCGCGAACACCAACAAGCTAATCAACACTCTTAATAAGCCAAAACACTCGGATTCAGCCGGACGAATGAGATCATAGTGACAGCCCACGGCTGAGCGACGTGTCGCTTGTGCGCCGAAAATCTCCCCCCCCCCCCTTTTTTTTTTTTGACGTCAGTCAGCAATGCCAGGTATGTGACGTGATGACAGCTGGGGCAGTGATAAATCCCCCGGCATGCACGGTGCTGGACATGGATGGGTTTGTCAGTCTGCGTGGGGCAGGATTTTTTAATGTATGCGGTCTAATCAAAATATTCTGAATCAGTGGTTTTCAACCTGTGGGTCGCGACCCCTTTGGGGGTCGAACGAACCTTTCCCAGGGGTCGCCTAAGACCAGCGGAAAACACATGTACTTTACAGTTATAATGTGGCAACCGATATAATTTTGTGGCTGGGGGTCGCCACAACATGAGAAACTTTATTAAAGGGTCGCGGCATTAGGAAGGTTGAGAACCACTGTTCTGAATGATTATCACTTTCAACCTCATGGTTTTATTATTGAGACTAAGACCGGGCAATGCTTAAACCTTCATATATGTCATGGGCCGTATACAAATTGATGATATAGATGTCGGTTTGTTGTTGCCTAGATGTGGGTCATATGACATGGGCCACAATAATATAGATCTCGGCTAGTTTTTGCTTAGATGTGGATTACATAAACTGGGCCACAATAATATAGGTTTAGGTTAGTTGTTGCCTGATGTGGGTTAAGATTTAGGTATTTTAAAACCCGTCTAGCAGATTTCTTTTATGGCTTGATTATATTCAAAATCAGGCTAGTATGTTAAACAATAAATACTTAAGCCCCCCCCCCCCCTATTTTTTGTGCTAGTTCTATGTTAAACAGATTTAATTTATCTGAGAAGCTAAGTGACATTGATGCTTCTTGACAAGCCGCGACCAAGCGATTAAAATAAGGATGGAACTGTATCAGAAGTTGTTTTAATTAGAATTGTTCCGTCAAATAAACAATCGCTTTTTTTTAAATTATTATTATTTTTAAAGTTCCCATGCCATCCACCGGGGATTCCCGCGAGATGTCAGAGTGAATTATCGCAGCACTGTAATGGGTTTACTCTGGTCATGTGTCCATTGCCTCGTCCTGAAACCCGTTTGCTAAGTGAGAATTAGTTGTGTTATGTCATTATTATCTCTTATTAATATATATTTAACTTCTGGTGTTGCTGCTTCCTTTTCACGACCGGATGCTCCCCACCCCAAACCCCCCCCCAACTCAATATGTTTTATATTAATAGTACTGAGTGCAGCGAGTACCATGCGTGGCGGTTGAACTCAGGTTGAAAAAAGGGTTGAATTGTTTCAATCACAAAAAGAGCCACGGGTATGATACAGGATTGTCCGTAGGACTGTCTGTAGGACTGTCTGTTGGTATATTGTTTAAAGGCCGGAAGGTAGCTTCCATGACTGTCTGTAGGTCTGTCGTTTAAAGGTCGGGAAGTAGGGTGTATGACTGTCTGTATGCCTATTTGTTTAAGGGACGGCATACATATTATAGAAAACGAGAAGCTAACTTTTTTTTGTAACACTTGNAGCTAACTTTTTTTTGTATCACTTGGAACCAATGAATATTTTCTCAAAATACCCGAAACCAGTTTTTTTTTTTTTTAATTGTTTTTTTTAAACCTCCATACCCCACCCACCCCTCTCCATTAAGCCATATTTATTTATTTATTTTAAAAAAAAAATATTATTTATACGTTTTCGAAACCAGTCGTCTTCTTCGCTATTTTTTAATTTATTTTTTTGTGAATTCATATCCATGGAGTCAGGAGTCCCACAATGGTTTCTCAGCCTGCATCATAACAATTATTCCATCTGACATTAACTGGCCACACGGAAACCATAATAATAATGGGGCCTTAACTTGTCAGAAAAATGAATCATAAACCTGGGGGTTAAAGATTTAACTCCACACCCCACATCCCCCAAAGACGCCATTTCTGTACTCCAAAATAATTGTTTAATTACGACATTCAGTTATAGGGAGTCGTCTGCTCTTGGGATCCACCGTTTAAAAAATGTATTGAAAACCTTTTGGGGGTTGGGTGCGAGTCTTGGCGTTTTGCATCTGAGTGAACTGTCTTTAAGTTTAAGGTCAAGGTCTACAGATCTGCTGTAATATTTTGTGAGAATTTGTTGTTTTTGTTTTTTGGATGATTACTGTAACTGTTCAGTTATGTGGTTGTGGTGAACACAGAAATGATAGTTGACTAAAGTTATGTATTATTTATCTGTCACTGCCACATCATCGACATACAATAAATTATCAAGTCCACTTGACACTACTAAGCACTTTATTGAAACGAAACTGTATTCACATAGTAAATAACCCTGTACTTAAGGATATCACCTACAGCACAGGATTTAATATATATTTATACACTTTCACGTCTTATATTGATTAGTTATATCTGCTCCCGTCCTTACATTTAGAGGAATCACACACGACCTCTCAATATGGCAGGCTTTTCTTTTGTCCGTTATATCAATACATGTGTGTGTCTCAATTGATTTTAAAAAAAGAAATAATATCAAATGGGCATGCATGCAGTCGTACAGTTATCGAATGGATAGGTCTAACTTGATTATTCCGTGGTTGACATGGAAAAGGGGGGGGGGGGGGTGGGGGGGTGGGTGGGGGGGGGG
>CAXITT010000268.1:173899-228373 GCA_964033795.1 Lymnaea stagnalis
CCCCCCCCCCGCCCCGCCCTTTTTCCCCACCTACGGAGCTTGACATTAACGTACCCTACCTCATGGACGGCCCCTTATTTGCATGCAATTAAAGTGGCTGCCTTGAAAGTTAATTTTACTAAACGACGGGTTCTCCAGGGGGTCCTCAATTCTGTGCACCCAGGAAGTCTAAGGCATACTTCTTTGTTGTTTTTATTGTAAGCCTAGATGATTTCAGCTGTTACATAGGGCGAGCACTGAGCTTGTTATTTCAAGTCATGCCACATCAGCAAAAGAGAATAGCTCTCAAATTTAATTCGCCCTTTGATGACTATTCCCCCCCACCCCCCCATTGATTTCATTTTTTAAAAAAAATATTTTTTACTCTGTTTCTGTTCCCCCCCCCTCCCCCTGGTTAATATATCAACTAAACCGTGTCAGAATAAAAGACTAAACACACGGCATATAATTTAGCCCATCAGAGTTCCAATATCTTAAAATAATGAGAAGTGATCGATAAGAAAATAAAATTATTCTTTGCGTCTTTTACGCCTAAAATGCCGCACACCCCTTGTAAAGAAATGCCCTGGGATCCTTATAGAAATTTTCTCTTAGAAAAATTCCCGCGAGTCAAAAAGGTTGGGAAACCACTCATATAATGTGTCCATGAGATATCTATGTGAAAACCTGGCATTATTCAATGGCCAAAATGTTTTAATCTCAGTAAATCCACAGATATTGAATGAGTATTTCTCTGCTATGAGAAAATGTGGAAAAGCTGATGAGAATGAAGTTGAGGAACCATTCCCATGTTTATTCTCCCGGCAATCCCACGAGTTGACAGGCCAAGCAAGACGCGTGCACTTTAGCTGGAACTTGATTGCGAGAAATGCCAATAGTGTATCCCGTCCACTCTCCAGAGCAAAATAATCAAAACAAGCTGTTTGCTCAAAACATAGTTAGTGTCACGTGAATTCAATTACACTCAAGTAATTCGTTATATACACAACAAAATATGTCCAGAAAAATCCATCTTTATATACATAAGAATGTGTCAAATCATTTTTATAAACATACTTTTTTAAAAATTACTTATCCTTTCCATGTTTATACATCTTCCTAAATATATATATATATATATATTATATATAAATTATGCTCTCAAGGCCAATGAAAGGTGTGTCCTTTTAACTAAAATGCGGATTGGTCGACTTTTTTTTTAATTAAAAAAAAAGAGGTCAAGGTTAGCTATTTATACTACTTCACCAAGGGGACACACAAGAAATTGCTCATTGCCGACTAATCGATGAGTTAATTTTGCTTATTTTAAAAGAATTGTATTTAGATTGAAACATCTAAGAAAGCGAAATTTTAGACCGTTGGTAATAAATATTTACATTAAGTTAGTTTTAGTCTGAACATGTGCCATGAGAGATCTATAGGACATATAAGTATGAGCCACCATCTCCATTGTTAGGCTATAATGTTGTTGCTTTTTTTTCAGTAAGCTACCGTCATGATGCCACATACTAAAATAATCAAACCAATAAAAGTTTCTCTAATACTGTACAAAACATAGTTTTTAAAAACAATGTATATAAAATATTCATTGTGTGACGGGATTTACCAGCCAAATTTAATTTTGAACAGAAAACCGGTATGTGTGTCTTCATTAGTCATATTATGCTAAATGAGGAATCAAATACAGACAGATTTAAAGTTGCAAAAACTAAAATAAAAATTGTCGTCACTTGTTGCAGCACAAAGTTGAATTTATTGAAGCCAAATGTTTTAGGTGTTAATGTTGTGGGGTATGAAAATCTAAGGAAGTGTGTTAAAATATGCAATGTACGATAAAGATACACAACTATGTTCTTTTTTTTTTTATCTAGGTATAAGTCACAGGAAAGATATGCCCTACTTTCTGTGACCCAGTGACACAAATCTAAAGCTTTAAAAAAATGTCAGATATTTGTCGGTAACATCAGTTACCATGGCAATGTACTTTTTAAGAAGTAAAAAAACTTAGGTAGAAACAATATACATCAATAGTTCAGGGGTTCTTAAACTAGGGGTGCCGGTGTACGCTGTGGGAGGCAGTGTTAGACAGAGGCATCTACATGGGAGGAGAAAGAAGCAGTCGCTTCTAATTTGAGTTGGGGCGGGGGGAGGGAGGTTACAATTCCCCACTCGCTCACGCTTGCATGCTTTTGAATGTTTCCAGGTGACAAAGTTCATAGGGGAGAGGACCAAAAAAAAAAAAAAAAAAAAATTGATTTTTTTTTGTTGGAAGGGGCTGGGGTTTGTTAGGAGGAAAAAAGGAACATTTAAATTTGTCTGGACCGAACAGCTAACATGCCACCCAACCAGCTAAGATTTTTGAGAATTTAAGCTAAAATGAAAATTATAGGCCTACTTAATTAAATACATTTAAAAAAAAAAAGACTTTCTTTTGACTCAGAAATGCATACCTTATTTTTACTCACAAATGCATGGGGTATGTAGGTTTTTTTTCTTTCTGTCGCACATGACTTTTCGTTCAGTCAATTCAGTCTTCCTCGTGCTGACCAGGAAGGTCGCATCTGAGTTGATGACACGCATTTCCAGCTCTGGTGTGCTGGGGTCAAGGGTAGGGGTTTGGGTGGTGGGGGGTGGGTGTTGAGTGATGGGGGAAATGATGAAAGGTGATTAACAAGCAACAACCCAACCCCTTCGCTTCCAGCAACCATCGGGTCCTAACTGTATGAGGAGGCATTTTGGGTGATGGGGAAGGTGTCAGACAGGGCATTTCTGAAATGAGAGACTCTGACCACTCGTTAAATTACACTTTTTCAGTTTTTTGACTGGGTCAAGATGCTAAGCCACCATACCGACTGGGTAAAGATGCTAAGCCACCATACCGACTGGGTAAAGATGCTAAGCCACCATACCGACTGGGTAAAGATGCTAAGCCACTATACCGACCTGAGAGTTTGAAAGCATTCGTTGTTTAAAAAAAAAAATCTTTTTGTGGATAATTTACAGATTGAAATCTGTTGGTTCGCCGGTGAAGGCTTCTTGCCGACACGTTCATTGTTTCATTGTGCTTTTTTTTTTCCCTTTCACCTAACCTGATTACAGTAGCCCCACCCCTATTACTTCTTAAAAAAAGAATTTCTTTCAAGACGAGTTTAAACGCACTAAAATTCATTACCCAAAAGAACGTCGTTTAAAAAAAAAGTTTTAATTTTCTTGTTCAATTAAAGTTCAGTGGTTGCAGCCTAGTAGCGAACCTCCTTCGGTGTATTCATTAGCTTTATAAGAAATGACGCTAGAAAATGTAAAAACCCTTTAACAACATGCTTTCAATCACATGATACAGAGCAACTTCTGGAAAACGTTAAATAGTAAAATGTTTTTTGTTTTTTTCTCCGGTTGTTAATGTTGATGTAATTTTTTAAAATGTATTGTTAATCTTTAATTTTTTAAAATGTAAATCTACAATTTTTTTCTTTGGATCTATTTATTATTACTAATTTTTGGTCTAAAAATGGGAAACTAATTTGTTGAAAAGTTCAATCATTTGTTTCATCTAGAGATCGACCGAAAGTGATTTTCCGAGTGCGGTCGAAACCGAAAGTAGGCCTGAAGTTTAAAAAATTAGTTTCGGCCGAAACCGAAAGCTTTTCGAGACTTCCGGTCGAAACCGAAAGTCTCAATCATTTTCGGCCGAAAGTGTCAAAAGTTTTAACTTTCCTTTCGGCGCCGAAACCGAAATTCAGTCGGTCTCTAGTTTCATCTATAGTCAAGATTCATCCTAGATCATAAACCTTGATCAATGTGTACCGTGTGGTTATGCAGGTTTGGATACTTGGAAGAAAATAATAGAGCAAGATATGTGGAAGCTTGCAAGGAAGAAACAGGAACATCGGTAGAAATCTGTGTGGACAAAAAAGGGAATGACAAGAAGAAGAAAGATAACCCAAAATGAGAGCTCGATCTAATGATCGGAGTTACCTCCCCTGAAAATGGCCCTTAAATTAATAACTGTGCACATAACAGTTAAATAAAACTAAATATTGCAATAAAACGTTACACATGTGTACTAGGTGATGTCCTACTTAAAACAATTATGGAAATCAGGGTGACTATGTTCAAGAAATAACAGTTCAGCATTTAAGCTTTTAATTAAGAAAAAAAATTGAATATTTAACTACCGGTATATTTCACCTTGTGAAAGAGTTAAGAGGAAGTTCAGATGTCTGGTAGTACCTGGCTTAAAAATATTCAGAAATAATTTATAAATTAACATTGCAAATAATCAACTAATTGTGCAGTTGGTAAAAGCTTTGGTAAAAGCATTTATGTGAAATTTAAAATGCTTACACTTACATCTACCATCTCAATCTTATGCCTTAGATGTAATGTTTAAAAAAAAAAAATCTTCGTCACTTCCTTCAGTTAAGAATACTGCAATAAAAATTATCACTTAACTTTGCTAAACAAAAGCATTTGTTATTTAAGGCAGGCAGAGAATCATTTAAATTACCCCCCTCCATATAAAAAAAATTATGAGTAATCTTATAATTTACTTATTTATTGCTGCATCTGCATTAAAATACCCCTTGTCAGAAGTTAGATGGAGTGCCGCTTCAAAAATGTTTACAGTTTCCATCAAATAAGTTGTAATATGCATATTATATTATGTGTGTGTGTGTATATATATATATATATATATATATATAGAGAGAGAGAGAGAGATGACATCATAACAAACTCTCCCACATTGGGTTTGGAATAATTTGTTTTATTTTTTTTCTAAACTATTGCTCCATACCAGGGAAGTGGCTGTACATGTACATCAGGGTTGTTACCATGACAACCACCAGCCAATTAGCAAAGGACACTGCTCTGATTCCCCTCCCAGCCTTGCCTCAAATGTATCAGATTAAACATGAAGCGAGTGTCTCACTGTCCCTGCACATGCTCTCACTGCACAACAAACAACAGCTCAGCAATTACACAATGACCCTACCGGTGAAATTTTAGTGAGATACAGGCAAAAATAAATCTTGGGCATATTTATTTCTTAACTCGGCGGCAGAAACATCATTTATAATTTCATGGTGGCTGGACAACTTTTTAGAAAGCTGCTAAATTACCTGAAATGGCCTTATATCACCGGAATAAAACTATGCAAAAAAAAAAAAAAAAAAAAAAAAAAAAGAAGACGGCAATAGAAGCCCAGCAACTATTTCTATTGGTCAGTGGGTCCCAAAAATTTTTTTTTAGACCAAGGGAGGGTGCCCAAAAATTGTAGCCTAAAGTAGCCTTTGCAGCATTTTGACTCATCAGTATTTATAATAAAGGCCTTCTGTTCTTATCATTTTGAAACAGAAAATTATCCATGAAGATGATTACTAGAATTCCCTAAAAAGATGTAACATTTTTTTTTAAAAACTAACAATTCATAACTCGTCGTTATGAATCAGTGCTACATAAATGTTTAAAAAATGTGTTATTACTGTTTTATCATTTTTAACTAAATATCTACATTTCGTTAACTAAATATCTACATTTCGTTAACTAAATGTCAACATTCCATCAATAATTTTAACTAAATGTCAAAATAAAAAAATATAAAAAACTAGTTTATTATATACCGGGGTATACTGATATATATTCATGCATAAATTGTACTTCATTATCAATTAACTGCTTTTGTTGGTTTTTTATTGACATTGAGCTTTATTTAAAAGCCTTCTTTGCTAGTAATACTTGGTGACAAATGGTGAGTGTACACAACAGAGTTTCACATGTAAAAAATATTATGCTTACATTGAATGACAAGTACAAAGTTAATTCATAGACAGAGACTTCAGGCAAATGTAAAAACATTGTCATTACAGTCACACTTTCTTTTTAAAGCAAAATATTTGCTTCTTAGAGTGCAGGCACATCACCACACACCTGTCAAATAAATAGAGCACTCATTTGAACACAGGTAATACTAATTGACACCCCCCCCCCCCTTAACACCCTTACAACTCGTCTCGTTGATCAAGTTGTCTGCTAACAAATTTTTGCAGGTCTTCTAATGTTCGACCACCTCTGTAATCATTGAGGAGCTCACCGTTACGGAATATTTTCAGCGTTGGATATCCCCGAATCTGGAAAATGAAAGGGATAAAAAGTTAAGGCAGAATTAGACTAATTCAGAAAAAGAACCACGCACTTTACAAAATGTGCAAAGTAATTAAATCAGATGGAAACAAATTTGTAATGAATTCAAGAGAGGAAAATAATAGAGCATTGAAAAATTGGCACAACAGTGACTGACTGCTAGATTTATTTCTCACTGGTAGGCAAGGAACTTACCATCAACCTAATCCAGTTATTTAACATACTCTGTTTTTTCTTAAATACATATAATTTACAATGAAATAACACAGCCCAATTTACCTAAAGAGGTCTGGCATAGAGCAATATAGAGTGATCTGCAGAAGAGAAAACCTTAAAATGCACCCAGCTTTCACAAAAGCAGTGACTGATAAAAGATCTTGACTGTGTCATGTACATACCTCATTTTCTTCACACACATTCTTGTACTGTGTGCAATCAACTTTAGCTATAACCACTGGCTGACCAGACGATTCCCTGGCTAAATCATCCCATGTTGGGGCCAGTCGCTTGCAATGGCCACACCTGCCAACAGGTGCAACAGTGTAAATTAAACACAACATTTAGTTTCAGGAAAATCGAAATGTTATTAATGTTATATCAGAGCTATGCAAACCACTTCTCCAAAGGCCAGATCCACCCAGTCCCCATAAAATAAGCCAAAGTGTTCAAAATATTATACAATCAAGTCTGGTAAAAAAAAACAACTTCATATTCCACTTTAGACTGGATAATGCCCACAAATTTCAGTTCCACAACTCACCATTGCTATTAGTGGGTCACATGGCAATGAGGATATCTTTAATTTTTAACCCATGAGCTTTCAGATGCAAAATTGCTGTGGTGTCAAATCTTTTTTTTTTTTTTTTAGTAACTTTGCCATGTATCATTCAAATACCCAAAACTAAGAGGAAATGAATAAAGATACCCAGATATGAATAGGTATCTTAGAGAAAATTGAACAACAAATCATATGGTATGAATGTTGGAATTCTTTGAGCTCTATAAAGTCAATATGACCTTGAACTTTCAACAGTGAGTACAATTAGGCTACTGTTTATCTTTCGTCAACTCACACCCACTCTCACTGTTGGGTCCTTTTTTATTATCTCAGTAACTTTTTCAGACATACAAAACATTATTCTTTCATTTAAGAAGATATAAATTTTTTTGGGTTTATATAAATACAAATTTTTAAAAATAAAATTCATTGGTGACTTACATATTTCTTAATATAAATAATATAATTCCTACTAAATTCATTAGTACTTTATATTGCACTACTTACACTATTTGAACTTGTACTACTGTTAGTGTCAACTCCACTATCATAATGAGCACAACCATTAGTAATGACAACAAAACTATCTTCAAAATCGCTTTAGCAAAAAAATATTTCAAATAAAATTGGCTTTTGTTTAACAGGGCCAACATCTGAGTCCTACAAGTTAGTTTTAACAAACAGCTCCAAAAATTTCAGCTCAATTCAAATTTTTACAAAATATATGAACAAATGAAATGTTTACCTTAGGTTTCTATAAATAGGAAGTAAACCTAATTTGTTAGAGTTATCACCTATTTTAAAACGTAAAACTCAGATTTGCATTTATAATATTACTTTTAGTAGAGGCCGATTATATCTCCCATAATACCACAGAATCAGCCATAACAGCTATTATGACAGTTTTTGCGGTTAACACTGACACAGATCAAATGTTTTGAGTTAACTTATCAAGGTGCATACAACTTGATGAATACAAGTCCAGATGTTTTGTGTTAACTTACCAAGGTGCATAAAACTTGATGAATACAAGTCCAGAAGCAATGATGGTTTTAAAATTCTCCTCTGTTAACTCTACCACAGCACCCTGTTAACCAGAAACAAATACCATTTTCATCACATAATCATTTTACTCACCCTGTACCAGGTACTTATAAAGGTTTGAGAAACAATTTTAAAAAAACTGTTAAAAATATCCTAGGGTAACTTATTATACTAATACCGGGTAACCAACTAAAAATTACCCCAGCAGAGTCTTCCTTAATTTCTTCCGGAACTTTCTCCGAGTCATGACCATGTTGTTCTCCTTTCTCCACTGTCAACTTATCTTGTACAAACTTTGTCAAGACTTCAATGGATCGGGGGGCTTGGAACTGATCTATCTGTGAAAAGTAAAGGATTAGGAGGGAAATCAGAATGCTTTCAGGGTAATGTTTCCAGGCAGCTGTACATTTTTCTGTGCAGCAGCTAGTGGGGTCCAATGTTGTCATTGGACTGTTTGCGTGTGTTAAGAAAAGTAGTTGATCTCTTATGAGCCAAATTATTATTGGAGTACACGTGGCCAACACATTCTGATCACTGACACCTATAATTATACTGCTTTAGCTGAGGTCTTATAACAGTTGGTACACCATGATTTCAATTAACAATTTTACTAAATCTGCAGAATGCAAATCATTTTTCCAAGTTGGACATCTTCCTCTACTCTGACATTGGGAGGCTGTCACGAGAAAAAAGGTTTTTAATATCCATATTGTTTATAGAATATGAAGCATATTTAGATGAATTTTACATTCTTGTATTCAGGTGCGGCATTAAACTAGTGTATCTTATCAATTGATATGTCTCCATGTCTCCACTACACACATAATTAGAGTTGGGGATCTCAAGCAAAAATAGATAAGTAGGCTTCAGGAAAAAATAAGTAGGTTTTGTTAAATCAGTCTATATTCAAATAAGGGATATAAATTAAGAACATGAGAACAAAAATATAAACGCTTTAGAATGATTAGTTCTATGTTTCTGTCCCAGCCAATGCACAGATGTTATATGTGAGTATTTAATGCTCAATTTAGCAGTGGTTGCCTTTAATTTAGCTTTTTTTTTTTTTTTTTTTAATTGGTATTGGGGTCGTCCATTAATTATATCATATTTCAACAACAACAAAAAAAAAAGAGGGGGGTGGGGNATTTTTATCCTAAAAATTAATTTGTTATTACTTTATTTTAAGAAATTTAATGAGTTTAAATTCAAATAGTTATATAATTTTTAGTTAAATTATATACAATTTTAACTTGTTGATTATCAAGCTAAAAATGCAATAAAAATTTTTTCATACAATTTTGTGTTATTAAAATAGATCAGCACAAAGTAAAATGTATTTATTTATATTATAATTAATTTTTTAAGGGGGGAAGGGTATAGAAATGTTGACATAATTACTTTGGGGGGAGGGGGGTTGTCATTGAAAGTTTGACAGTTGTTGACCGGGGGGGGGGGTGTAAAAAAATTGCTTAACAATTGTTTAAGTTATTAATGGACGCCCCCATAATGAATAATTTGATTTCTTCATAAAATTACCAAATGAACATCAGAAATGGTTTTATAGAAGAATGTTTGCCAGCAAAAGGTTTACAACCAGGTTCTATTCCTGGAATAAAAATTGTTTTTTGTAATTTCAGTTTTTTAAAATAGATTTTGGCATCTCACATAAAATAAACTTGATTATACACAACTAACATCCCACCTTAAATTAATTGTAAAAATTAAATATAATACAGAAATGTCATATGCTATTTCCTTTATTTTTACAATACATTTCTAGCTTCATGAATTGTATTGTTATAGATCAAGTTTAGGATTACACAAATGAAGGATTACTTCACAAAACAATGTTGTCAGCTTTATTCAAAACAAGAACAATAAATTACAGGAAATAAAGTGGATAATAATGTTTTGTGATGAAAGGAAAAATAGGCTGGACTCTCCACCTACTGAATAGTTCAAATAAAATATTATTGATTCTGGCCACAGATGGGATTTATTTCTTCTTGCATTGATTTTCCGAGACATTTATAGGACTTAAATAATAAACAACACATACAATTGATATTTTGGATATGTGTATAGGAGAGTTCAGAAAAGAGGGAAAGAAAGGGGTGGAGGTGGTATCAACTGTATGTATGAGAGAGATCAATTTTCGGGGTTTACATGCAAAGTTAATTTTAGTATTATTTTAAATTATACATTTGATTGCAGCAATGTCTTTATTGAGCACAGTGAGCAATTAGCACTGAGTGTTGAGTCATATAGAAACGAGGGGTTAAAATCACATCTAAGCCAGCAGAATATGAGCTATAAGATGGCTGCCTATGAAGCGAGAACCATTTCTTCATGATTGTATTATATCTAAAGGCTTTACTACTAATTTTCTTCACAAAAAACATTTTTGCACTCCAATCTTTGAATTTCTATTTTAAAATATATTTTTTGGGAGGAAATTATCAAGTGAACCATATACATATATATATATATATATATATATATATATATATATATATATATATACAAACAAAAGATCATACAAAAAACTCTTTAAAAACATACAAAAAACATTTTTGCACTCCAATCTTTGTATTTCTATTTTAAAATATATTTTTTGGGAGAAAAATATAAAGTGAAATATATATATATATATATATATATATATATATATATATATATATATATATATATATAGGCAAACAATAGATCATACAAAAACCTCTTTAAGAACATCTTGAACAAATAATAATTTAAATATTATAACTTAATTATGAGATAATTTAATTTAGTGCATTATGTTAAAATGTCTAGCTCATTCACACTGAAGGTAAAACTACCTCAGTAGAAGCTTTCACGAAAACCAGTTTATAAAAACTAACAAAGCCCATGATCTTCAACTGTTTAAATGGTTAGCTTTATGTTAGGGTGCAGCTCTACACATTGTGTTTGGAAAGTAGTGCTTCTAAAGAAAAATGAGTCACATTACTATACTATTGCTACATAATTTCATTGATTTATCGTGGATTCCAAAGCTTCCTCAGACAGTTCATTCAACAGCACAATTTTTGGACAGTTTAATACCACTTCACACATTTTAACAGTTAATTCAAAATGCACACCTTGTTACAGGTAATTACAACTGCACAACTGCACACCTATACACAGTTCATTAAATTTGCACACCTTCACACTGTTCATTTTATGAAACCTCTGAATGCAGCCAAAAAAAGTAAGATGAAAAGCTCATACCTTCTGGCCATCTTTAAACCACAATAATGTTGGATAACCTCTGATCTCGTATGCCTTACATACAACAGTGGATTGGGTGCAGTCTATCTGTGAGGGACAAAACCAGAAATAAATTATTACAAGTTAATAGAATTTATGAGGTCGATCTTGGAAGGATGATTGGTAATACAAAGTGAGACTGTAGATCTAGTCAGTGGCATATGCATGGTCTATGGTGCCAAGAGCACATGCTCCATGGACCACCCCAGTTATGCCTCTTGATTATGGTATGATCAATAGATAAATACTGGAAATAACCTGCAAAACAATAGAAGTGGCCATTCATGAACTTCCCATCTGCTATGGCTACTTGACAAAAAAACATGCATTTAAGTAGCACACTTTATAAGAACCCCAATTAGTGTTGACTTCTTGGAATTTTATTTGGCGTGCCCATTGATTTACATGCCGCAGCATTACAGTCATACATACAAACCTAAATAATTGTTCTTTGAGATAAGTTTGACAGATGTTGGTGATTGTTTGAAATTTTGTTTACAGCCTAATTGCAAGCATCAAATTAATATTCAAATTAAAAAAGACAGGTCCCTATGGTGCTACCTTGGCAATGAAAACATTTTCATCTTTGCTGAAAGCGTTTGCCAGTTCTTCCCAGACTGGAGCCAGCCGCTTGCAGTGACCACACCACGGAGCGTAAAACTTGATGAAGAAAAACCCTGCAGCGATTTTGCCAGCATAATCCTCGTCTGTCAGGGTGATGACATTGCTTTCGGGTTCTTCATGTCTCTCTAATTCCTCTTCCTTCTCAGCCGCTATGTCTGTCTAAAGAAATCAAGAAATAAAATTTACTAACATAGTCCTATTGGATAAGTCAATGAAATTCTTAGTGAAATTCGAGTAACGTTCCCTTGTAAAAAAAAAAAATGACAATAGAGAGCATCGTCTTTCTTAACAAGTCAGTTAAAATGTTTGTAGTTCAGTAACATTGAGTTTCTGGTTTATATTTTAATATATCTCTTCAATATTTAAAGAAACAATACAGCTATATAAATTTTACCTCGGATCCCAGACCCTGTATTTGTTCCTGAATAAATGCTTTCAAGGACTCCAAATCTCTTTTACCAGAATAACGCTTGTGAGTCTCCCCATTGGCTTCAAACAACTTTAATGTAGGGAAACCGACAACATCGTGGTCTGCACAAAGGCCAGTATGAACAGTGCAATCAACCTGTTTATGGTCGTAAAGGTGTATTGAAATATTTTAATCTAGGTATGGCAAACTTGTGTGGTGGGCTCTTAAAGTTAAGGTTTTGAAATTCATACTTTAACAGGGAAAGTTACCAAACAGGTTACCACTCTGCCTTAAACTGAAAGTCATAATTATATCATTTCAACTTAAAAACGTGGTAAGTTTTAAGACTTTCTATTAATCATTAATTTAACAGGAAGAAAATTATTTCATGAATACTTAGGGCCACCCATAAATTATGTCATGCATCTAGGGTAAAGGGTGAGGGGGTGGGGGAATTTGTGACAATATGTGACTAGACTAGGGTGTCTAATTATTTATTTTTTAAATTTGTAACAAAGTGGGAGGGGTGTCAAAAATTGTCCAAAATAGCGAGACATCATTTTTGGATGGCCCCCTAAAACACCCCACCTAAAGAATTTCAATTTGTCAAGCATATTATTATTTTTTGGAATTGTTTATTCATTTAATTAAAAAGGTATGAAAATAAGAATTTAAAAAGTAAATTTTATTAGTATATTTACCTTGGCAATTACAACAGGGCTTTCCTCTGCATTATTATAAATCTTGGCCAGTTCGTCCCATGTGGGTGCAAGGTTCTTGCAGTGACCACACCTGAAACATATCTATTATTTCATTGTGCTTATTGTGTTTCCATTGAAGAATACAAGTTTTTTAGTAAGCTGACTTTGTTAATAAATTAAAGTATTATCTTTGATTTTGTCTAGGCTATTACTATTACAACTGAGCGTTATTACTATTACTGTTTGTTACTAATTACTCAATGCTTACTTTACTTCACTTTATTTTCATTTCAATTTCAAGGAAAACGAAAAACTAATATTACTTATTACAATTTATAATTAATTAATAATATGACTAAATAACATTTATAAATTATATTATAATTATTATATAATTTCATTAAATTTTAGATTCAGACATTCCTTATCGGATCATTAATATCAGTCACTCAGACTCAGAGTAATCAGACTTATCTGAATGAATCATAATCATACCATGGTGCGTAGAACATAATAAAGTTTCTTTTCTTCGCAAGACCAGGTCCAAATGTATCTCCATCGTAACTTATTGCATTTATACTGTGGTCATCATTTAAATCATCAGCTTGGCTGATAAAAAACAATGAAACCATACACAAGCACAGAATAAGAACAAACGATTCTGCCATTTTTGTTTAAAATCCCAATGCCTAACACATTAACACAGTGTTGACACACTCACGATTTACCGCAGTTAATCGGAAATAAACGAATATGGTTATATTCGGAGACTTACCTTGCCTACGTGGCATACATTATAAGAAATAAGTTGGAAATAATAAACTATTTTAACTCCATCAAAATTTTTAAAAATATATTATTATAGGATGAGGACACCCTCCCCCAAATCGTTAGAAATTGAATGCATTTTAAGCTCAGACTATATTGGTAGTGTGCGTGAGTATGACCGTCCAGTGTCCAGTTCTCATATCAGATCAGTCTATAAAGCAATTCACCGCTCCACCACGACCACTCCAATAGCCAGCCAATATAGAAAACTTACCCTTGATATTAAGTACATGCAGTGCCGGCATTAGATAGTTGTTTGCTATTGACAAGAACAAAACTGCCATCCTTTAATTATTAATGATGATCAGTCTATCAGTCATCTATATTTTTACTTGTGTCTAGTTTACTAAGAAAATAAATGTAGCCCTAAAATTAAGTTTGAATTATACCTATAAATCCTGAAGATGAAAATGTGTAAATAATATTTACATTATAGTTAATAAGTAGCCTAAAACTCAAATGCAAGATTTATATACATATACATATATATATATATATACATATATATATATATATATATATATATATATATCTCATTACCAAATCACTGATGACGAAACGAATTTGAAATTGGGGATTTTTGTGCAATTTCCTTAGATTCTCGCGAGAATGAGTTCCAATCCATATGACCCATTAATTGCCGTATTTACCCAAGGCAGGGCCTCTAGGCTTCAAGGTTCTTTGGGCCTCTCAAAAATATGGGATTTCGATTTCGCAGCATTGCCATGGCATGGTTTAAGATTTCATGGGCCCCTGCTCTTGGTGGGCTCCTAGGCTTCAGCTTTGTCAGCCTCTTGTATACACCGGTCCTGAGTCCTGTTTGTGAAACGTCGTTAGCAGTTGAAAAGAGTGCATTGTCAATTTGTCATGTTTTGTATTGTATTACCTTCACAGCATTAATTCTAATTTTACAGCATTAACTCTGCTTTCACAGCATTAACTGTACTTATGCAACATTAACTCTATTTTTGCAGGATTAACTCTGCTTTCACAGCATTAACTGTACTTAAGCAACATTAACTCTATTTTTGCAGGATTAACTCTGCTTTCACAGCATTAACTGTACTTATGCAACATTAACTCTATTTTTGCAGGATTAACTCTGCTTTCACAGCATTAACTGTACTTATGCAACATTAACTCTATTTTTGCAGGATTAACTCTGCTTTCACAGCATTAACTGTACTTAAGCAACATTAACTCTATTTTTGCAGGATTAACTCTACTTTCTGTTTTGTACATCATCATTTAGCAGTTACATCTGCAGCCATATTGAAATATTGAAATAAATCATTCCAGTGATTTGGTTGGAGAAAAAAAGGATCTATTTTAAATAATGTTAATATCCCTTAGCAACTGATTAGTAGCACCTTTAACCACCAAATGCAATGAATGCACATTGCATGAAATACAAATTTAAAAAAAAAAAAAAAAAAAAAAAAAAAAAAAAAAAAAAAAAAAAAATAAAAAAAAAAAAAAAAAAAAAAAACAAAAAAAAAAACCCACAACAATATGTTTAAAATGCGCTTTGATTTAATAAATGGATACTACTATTTGATTTAGCTCTCTAACTCTTGCTTAGACTTCATTATGTTTTCCTCTCATGTTCACGCCATCATCATTTCCTTGTACTCTTATATCAAGTAAACAATAAATGTCTGAATCTGAAATTTCTTGAAATTACACTTGCCCATGCATTTGTTGTTTTTTTAAAGTTCTACGAAGCCAATGTAATGTTCCTTGTTAGAAACGTGGCATCAACATTGTTGTCATTCTTTGAAAACTTTTGAGGCATAAACTGAGACTATGTGAAACTGTAAGGAAGAACACTGTTAAGTTGCAATAAGCGTCGCTTGGATTTGAGCTCCATGGTGATATGTTCTTATGAGTCGCTACTTCGCGTGATACTAAGTTATCAGACAGTTCTGAATCCTCATCAAAACTACATAATTCCAATTTAAAAAAAAAAAAAAAAAAGAATATATATTTTTTGTTTGTTTGTCATGAATTTTAAAAGAGATCCTATTCAGTGGCGTAACTAGGGTTAGTTCCGCTCGAACAGGCTTGAATTTTCCTTTCCCCTTCCACAAAAAAGTATGCACTTGACTGACAATGCCACCCCTCTATATAAAGAAAAAAAAGCAGAAAGGCAGCCCGGGGCGGAAAACCCGCTCCGCACCCCCCTTCCTACGTCAAGGAGCCTTTCTGAAATACTCTATAAACTTTTAATTATTTTAAAACTAATTTGTCGATTTTTGAAGTGTGCACCCCTGAAAATTGTGCACCGGAAATCTTTAAATCTTGCACGTTGCAAGTTGCACCCCCGTGCCCCCATGCTTGCACGCTGATATTCATCAAATAATAAAATAAAAATAAGTATGATTATTGACGAAAGTTTTTTTTTTATTATTCCAATAACTATGACACCAACTATTTTTTCGCTCAAAAGTTTGGAAACCTGTTGAAGAGTTACAGTTATCCTTCCTTCCTTGTGTGTGTGTCCGTGTGTGTGTTTTTGTGTGCGTGTGTGTTTCTGTATGTGTGTGCGTGTGTGTGTGCGCGCGCGTGTTTGTGTGTCGTAGTTGAGGATACTGAGATTTGCAAAAAGGGGGGGGGGGCATTATTGCCCTCTTTCCTTTCCCATTTCTGAACAAACCTCACCCTTTTTAGGACCCCCCCCCCAACCCCAATTACCAAATTAATTATGTTAAATATTTTAACGCCCTTCCCTTTTAAAGAACACCAACAACACCAACAACACCACGCCCCACACGCCAAATAATACATGAAACACATGAATCAAATAAAATGAATAATTTTAAACGTTTCCATTAGTCTTTGAATGTTGAATGCCGTAAGAAACAAAATTGTGGGTCTATTATATTTATTTGGTTGTTCAATAAATTTTTAATTTGTAACACTTGGAATGTATGGGGAAATTCTATAAACCGATCGGAGAATTAATTGAAGAATTGTTAAGGACTAAGCATTTTTCTTGGTATATCTACTGTATTTTTTTTTTTCTAGCGTTATGTATGAACTTTTCACGGATGTGTCACATGTTTCTTTATTGTAATATGGGGCCTCGTATCTATTTTTATCGTTGTCACATTTTTGGTGAAAATGACGTCATCCCGATCAAATCGTTCAGCGCTTAAAGTTTATTGAGTATGTGAATAAGCTTAATAGTTGCCATTGTGTTGTTTTTTGTTTTGTTTTTTTTTTCGTTTTTTTTTTTTTTTTTTAAATTATTTCTTCCGTTTCTTCTTTCTTTTTTTTTTCTTGCTTTTTAAAAGAAAATCTTTTTTGTTGTTGCCAATGGGCAGGTGGTAATGTTTTAGGTTATTTTTTTGTTTTTTTTTTTTTTTTTTTTTTTCGTTTTTTTTTTTGTTTTTTAAATTATTTCTTCCGTTTCTTCTTTCTTTTTTTTTTCTTGCTTTTAAAAAGAAAATCTTTGTTGTTGTTGCCAAGGAGCAGGTGGTAATGTTTTAGGTTGTACTGAGGCGGGTACTGACCTGGATACCCGGAAAAGCCGAGCATTAACACACCCGTTTAAGCCTGGTCCCGACAAAAATAACTAACTGGGTCTGGGTGTTTGAAAAAAATAGTCATCTTCTCTGTGTTCCATCCAATGGTAAAAATGAAAAGTGCATATTTAGAGTCAGTAGACTATATCTTTTTTTTTTACACAATTTTGTGTGTGTGTACATTTGACTTGAATTAAATAAATGATAATAGAAAACTGACTAACGATTGGTGTGAACCTAAATTTAAGCTTAATGAAACTGCCAAGCATTTAAAATATAATTTACTCGCTGTGCATTTTGTGTGATCATTTGTCTTAGCAAGATGCATATCCTCGGTTTTCTCTTTACAATTAGTATTTCATTGCACAAGCTGAATGGCTGATGATATGGAGTAGCAAAAGTCATTGCTGTCTTAAGGCATATGATCCCAAGATTCTAGGAGACTCACTCTTTTAAAGCAGGCCTGCACAACATACGGCTCGCGAGCTGCATGCGGTCCGCGCGCACCCACTTTACGGCCCGCGAGTAACGAAATATTCTTTATTATTATTTTTTTTTTCCCAATGCCCCCCCCCCCCCTCGTCCTATTATCTTTCGACCCGCAACGATTTTTAGAAAGTATTACGGACCACCTTACATTTTGAGTTGTGTACGCCTGTTTTAAGGGCATCTTGCTTTAAATATTGTTAATGAATATTGAGCGATTTTGGCAATTTAATTTGATTTAAAAGTCAGTGGACAGGACGTTTCCCATTTTAACCCACGATATTATCGGCACATTCCAAAATTAATATTATAAATGCGAATCACATGTTGGATACTTCTTAAAGGGGAATAACTCTCGTCAACAAGTTATACAGTTCTACGCCCCGATACGAATAAAAATAAATAAATAAAGTAAAAATTGTGTGTTTACATCATGTTAGACTAAGATGTTAGTGCGCCAAGGTGTTTGGCCCTCTTGCCCCTCCCACCTCCTTTGCAAGACCTTGAGTATAAAAAATAGAGGGTTAAGGGTCTCGGTGCATTTCTGTGCCCAGGGCCTCCGCTTTTGTAAAGACGGCCCTGACAAAAGTGTGTGTGGGTTCTTTCGTAGAATTCATTAAAAGTAATGTAATACGTGAAGCAATCCTGAAGGAAGGCTAGGACGGTATCTTCAAGATTATGATTATAAACTAATAAACATTTGTTGGTGTCAGATAAAATGAAAACTGCTACCTACCAGCGAACATAACACGAACGCCATGTAGTATTGTATTTATGTTTATGGGTTAGGGCAGTGGATCTAAGCTTGTGGTCACGACCCCCCTCATGGATCGCCTGATAAAATATCAGGGGTCGCATGATGAGATAATAATAATTTGTTTTTTCTTTTTTTTTTTGTTTTTTTTTTTTTTTGTTTTTTTTTTTTAAAAGTTTTCAGCTCCAAGCAAAACTATAACCAGGTGTCCCCATGGGGTGGAACACATTTTAGAAAATGCAAAGTAAACTTTTTTTTTTTTTTTTTATGTGGTCACGACCCCCCTCATGGATCGCCTGATAAAATATCAGGGGTCGCATGATGAGATAATAATAATTTGTTTTTTCTTTTTTTTTTTGTTTTTTTTTTTGTTGTTTTTTATTCTTAAAAGTTTGCAGCTCCAAGCAAAACTATAACCAGGTGTCCCCATGGGGTGGAACACATTTTAGAAAATGAGAAGTAAACTCTTTTTTTTTTTTTTTTTAAACACCCAGACCTGGAAGGTTTTTCTCAAAATACCCGGACCGAGGGTTACAACTGCATCACCCATAGTTTTAGGCCTAAGAAAGTGTTAACAGTGACAGTATTTGTACGACCATTTGAAACGCAAGACTATTTTCATGATCATTAAAGTATACATTTATTTTTATAATTAATTTTCTATTTATGATTATGACTTTTTAAAAACTTCTAATAAAGAAAAATAACATTGGTGATGTCACATTAGCCTGAGAAAGCCCCCCCCCCTTTCCCCTCCCCCTTGACAGAAATTGCACAGGTAAGTATATGCGTTTAAATATAAGAAATGCAGCAATCTATTAAAATAATTAAATAAAATATATTTTTGCCACTTGTCTTCAATAAAGAATTGTCACCAAGAAGAATTCGAGGTTGCGGATTTTAATTTCATTACAGGAGGTAAATAAATAGTGAAGCAAGATAGATGTAGTCCCGAAATAAAGACACGCGACGTTTCGCCCGGATGTCTTCTCCAGCAGGCAATACAATAGTAAACAAACAGATTCAGATTAATTGAAAAAGTATATTTTGGAAGATCACAAGAATTTTTAAAATAAATCAGATTTCCGGCATCCGTTTATATTCTCATATTTTTTAAGTTTTAACACTATTAAAATTACATTCATACTACTTAAATTCACTTACCTTAACAGAATGCACCACATAATTATGTGAGAAGCACATTTTTGTCTTGTAATTCCGTTTCTATAATGCGCCTTTGATTCTCAAATTCCTTTTCTAACGACAACATAGAGCACACCTGTTCTAAACTTTGACTACTTTGAGCTATCTTTACATTATTGAGATATTCAAAAACATAACTTTATCTGAGTGCTAAAATCAGGGGCGTCATTTCAGTTGTTTTTTTCAAGGTGGGGGGGGGGGCAAAACTAAAACTTGGTCGGCTTGTTTAGTTGTTAACTTGTTTATTACTGGAGGCGCCACAGAACATAGCAATTTAAATGAAACCTCCAAATCCCTGGTTAAAATTTATTCACACACTGCTGACCACAATGAAATAATAATAATTTTTTTGGTGTGCTTCCAAGGCATGAGAAGCTATTTACCACTCTAAGCCTTTCGCCATGCCATAGACTTGGACGTTAGGCTCTATACATAAGGACTTCGAGGAGCTGGTTGGTCAAGGGCCTCATTCTTTTGAACTTTTTGCGTCAATGGTGAGACCCAAGTTTGTGCAGGCATTGGCAAAATTCGTAACACTGCGTTAGATGTCCGCTTCTATTCCAGCATTTAAGACACACTCGTCGACATACAGGAAGTATGGGAGGTTAAATGCCATAATCCAAGGTTTCTGACATCGTGTTAGCATGGTCTTGCTGAACTGAAAAACATTTAAGACTATAACAGAGGTTACTTTTAAAAAAAAATAAGAAACGAACACGAGAATAGTTTAATCTTGATTTGTTTTGTTTTTTCGTTTTTAAAAATTTCAATTAAAAAAAAATTGTTGTTTATTTTTCGAAGTTGCTGAGTGGCTGGAGTTGGCACCTGGGCTGGTTCAACATTGTTTTATTCTGAGATACTCCCTAATTGTTAAAGTGATAAGTAAAGATGGAACTATTATGTGGCCGTGTAGTGCGTGACAGCCGACAATTTCAAATAATTTTATATTTAGTTTATAAACTCAATAAATTCAGGTCCTGAGAACTATAGCCGTTGTTGTTGTTCTTAGAGTGTTGTATTGTATAAGAAAAGAGAGTGTTGTATTGTATAAGAAAAGAGAGTGGTAGAAGAAAAAGCCTCCTACAAACTGATCCCCTGGACATACGAGAGAGCAATTACGTTATGGCAGACCAAGCCATGCATTCTGGTGGACTCCCTGCGGAAAGCTAAGGACACCACTGACAACAGACAACCCTTAAGAGTTAGAGACTCTAACCCGAATAAAAAGTCAAAAGTCCCGGACTTTCTATCTATCTATCTATCTTTCTATCTATCCATCCATCCATCCATCCATCCATCCATCCATCCATCCATCCATCCATCCATCCATCCATCCGTCCGTCCGTCCGTCCGTCCGTCCGTCCGTCCGTCCGTCCATCCATCCATCCATCCGTCCGTCCGTCCGTCCGTAGTTTGGTGACCCCTGATGTACACCGTAGTCAAAAGAAGCCGTTGGCATCCCCGTGGAGGAAGATGAGAACACTCTTAATTGCTTAATATTAACATATCCTCTGAAACAGCGGTTCTCAAACTGTGGGTCGCGACACCTTTAGGTCACCTAAGACCATCGGAAAACATATATTTTTGAAGTAGCAACGAAAATAATTTTATGGTTGGGGGGTCACCACAACATGAGGAATTGTTTTAAAGGGTCGCGACATTAGTATTAGGAAGGATGGGAACCACTGCTATAAAAGGTGGACATATGCAATTATACTAAGACAAAAAGAATAAAATCCTCTTTCCGACAAGATATAATTTGTTTAATAATTCACTCGGGTTCCCGAGAAATTAATTATTGAACTTATACCCACAAACAAAAAAAAAAGACACAAATGACGTTGTCCCTATCTAAACCTGGTCTAGCGGGCTGGGGGGAGAGAAGCAGCTCACTGTTACAGACCTGTTTACCCTCAAACTTAAAAACGTACAATATCATCACAAAATCGTTCAATACATTATCTTAATAGTAAAAAAAATAAACATACAATATATATATTTATACACCTCTAAATCGTACATTTTACGCCAAAATCGTAAGAGTAAACAGGTCTGCTGTTATTGTACCCTGCCCTGAGGTCAAATTCCACGACTATGTTTCACGATTTGGTTTTCGAGCGGTGATAGAGACATTGAATTGCCTGCATATTTGCGGTGATAGAGACATTGAATTGCCTACATACTTGCGGTGATAGAGACATTGAATTGCCTGCATATTTGCGGTGATAGAGACATTGAATTGCCTGCATATTTGCGGTGATAGAGACATTGAATTGCCTGCATATTTGCGGTGATAGAGACATTGAATTGCCTGCATATTTGCGGTGATAGAGACATTGAATTGCCTGCATATTTGCGGTGATAGAGACATTGAATTGCCTGCATATTTGCGGTGATAGAGACATTGAATTGCCTGCATATTTGCGGTGATAGAGACATTGAATTGCCTGCATATTTGCGGTGATAGAGACATTTAATTGCCTGCATATTTGCGGTGATAGAGACATTGAATTGCCTGCATATTTGCGGTGATAGAGACATTGAATTGCCTGCATATTTGCGGTGATAGAGACATTGAATTGCCTGCATATTTGCGGTGATAGAGACATTGAATTGCCTGCATATTTGCACGTTTTGACACACACGCCACATAATACATTTTAAAGCAAAACCAATTCTTATTACCATGGTCAACAATTTTTTTTTACAAAAGTCATATTTGATGAAATGAAATTATAATTTCTTATCAGTTTTTATGTGTTCAACAAAGAATATGACAGTCAAATTGCAAAATTGGGTTTAGTTTTTTGCTGTTGTAATCTGCAATAAGTTAATGTTTACATCATGAAATGCATGCCAATAATAATAAGCCTACGGTTAATACCTGTAAAATTCATAGTCATAAAATAGACTACTTCTTAGATTTCGTTGCCTTTCTCTTGTACTGCTTTTCGTGCGATCTCTGGTGAATGCCCAGCAGTCGTCAGCCAGCGTTGTAGTGGATCATCTCCCCTGGTATCTTTGTTCCACCGTCGCAAATCTTGATGAAAACGTTCGCCATGTTCATCACTAACCATACCACACTTACCAGGGAAGTCAGGGAGGAAATCCAGATGGGAATGAAGGAAGTGGATCTTTAGAGGAATATTGCAACAAAGTTTATGATACTGCGTCAGCATTTCATCTACTAGTTCCTTGTAGCTTTCTGCCCTAACATTCACGAAATAGTTTGTGGACACTAGATGAAAAGCATTCCATGCTTCTTTTGTATCACCCTGCAGCAAGTTTTTGAGCCGGTCACCTTCGAAGAGCTCTCGAATCTGATGACCCACACAAACTCTCTCTTTAAATCTTTGATTCGCTGGGTCGGGGGAATTTTTCATGCAGGTACTGGATCGCTGACGATGTCCTGTGTACGGCTTTAACGAAGTTCTTCACCAAACCTAGTTTGATGTGAAGGGATGGTAGCAGGATTTTGTGAGCCTCGGCCAGACCTAGGCGCTGGATATTCTTCTGTGCAACTTCAACATTTCGTCTGCGAGTACATTCCTTCCGCAGGTAGTGCAGTCCCCTTGCTCGGCTATCCCACTCACATAAGAAACACGTATATTTTATATATTCCTGCTGCAGTCGCATTAACTGGGCCACATACCTTCAAATCACCACAGAGGTGTCAGCTATACCATACTTGTTATACTCAATGGAAGTCAGTAGCTGCTTTCAATGATCGTATGTCTCGTTTATGTGGATATCATGCGCTACTGGAATAGTCTTACGACTCAGTTTCGAAGAGTCTACAACTAGGCCCCATTCTTGTGTAATGAGTAATTTATAATGCATTATTGAGGACCTCAATATCGGAACAGAGTACCAGACTACTTTACTTTCTGAAGGAAGGCTCAAACTGCTGGTGACGCTTTCGATATAAATAAATTAATTTTGACATCTTCTTCGAAATAAATTCCATTGTTGGAGTCTTGATCCTAGCAATTCTGCCTTGTTCTTGAATAAGTCCAAATCACGAACCAGATCATTTTGTTATTCCTGCGTAAGTCTGTGTGGGGTTGATTATGCACTAATATGCCCCAAAGTGAAAATCTGGATCACTGCATGTTGATGGAGCAGGTGACGAACAGGTCGACTCACCCTTGTTCACATCAGATGAATGAAGAGAATATTATGCTGAAGGTTACTCTAGGCTTATTTAAGGATGCTGTTGCAGTTCTTCACGGTCAAACTTAGAAAAATGAACTATAGGAAATGTCTACGAAACGAGAGGCCATAAAAAAATGTAACGATTATATTCATATTCAGCACCAAAAAGGCGGTACAGATCGGGGACTTTTTTTTTAAATAGTCAATAGTATTTATTTGCAATGAAAAGGTTTTGATCACTCAATAAATAGGCAATCTAAAAATAGTGCTTAAATAAAAATGGTTGTGTTGCTTCCACTGATATGTATCCTTTTAAACTATTTGTATTTGCAGGCTTTCCATGTCAAGTGCATTTGACTTGTTCTGTTGTTTTTTTAAACGTGTTTAGCTAATAAACTAAATGTGATGCATAGTCCTTTAGAATATATTTGTTTAACATTGGAACTAGTTAGCGGGAATAATCTCACGTGATATTGACAAGCTAAAGCCCATATATAAAGTCGGAAGCTTATATAGCAAATCTTATAGGCCTAAACAATGGGTTCCTAACATTTTATTAGTGCCTTACACCCTCCTGATTTCAAAACATTTCCCCGCAACCACATTTCACTTTCATATTTCTCGCACCACACACAAACACAAAAAAAAAATCTTAAGAAAATTAACCTGATTTTCTGGGTCTTCTCATCCCCACTGACACTGCCTCCCATGCTACAAGGAGTGAAGGCATTCACTTAACTACAGTACATGCTTACACAAATATTTAAATCTTCTTATTTTCTGTGCCATCTACAAGCATGATTGTATCCATTTTACCAGAGAACAGTTCTAAATTTAATAGACTTTTTGTTTTCGTTATCATTTATAAGTTTCGATACAATTGAATCAGTGACCAAACCTCAAAGTCTTGCGGATCTGCCTATATTGAAACCCTAAGCTAGACTGCATAAATTAGGATTGATATATAGCCTAAATATAAATTTTGAAATAGACCTCCAGACCATATTTTTTTAAAGGTGATTATGTCAGAGATTCAATGTAAGAAATTTTATTTAGGGTTTCTTGTTTTTAAATTTAAAAAAAACAAGATTTTAAAAAGTAAATTCAAAATACTCAAAGTAAAAAAAATACATATTTAATTTTGTTTACTACATTTATTTACCCAGAATTCCACTACGTTTTGTCTGCGCATAACATGGCGGCGCCATGCCTCGCTATTTATACGTATAATTCTGAAATTAACACGGCGGTAATAATAATTCCGCCTTGTAGGAATGGTACGTAATTTAAGAAACAATTTGCTATATAAATTATAAAATTTATGTTTAAGAAATATTTCAATAGAGGATTTCCAAAGTAATTTACAAACATCACATCAACGATCCCCTTTGGAAGGCCGAATCCCTTTTCTTTGGCTTGAGGAGGTCGAAAAAAAAGGTGGCGTCCTTTCGCCATTTTCTAATTTTCTTTTGGCAATCTAGCTTGCATGAAGCTACGTTTTACAGTTACATGAAAGGATGTGAAGATGAAGGCTGAGCTGTAATATTTCAAGGTTGAAAGTTTGTGTTGTTCGTTAAAAAAACGATGTTTTTTTTTATTCACAGCCAAAATTAAATAAAATATGAGCCAAATTTGAAATTATATTTTTAAAAAATCATCAAGTGAAGCTATACTTAACTATACTAAATCAAACTAAAAGTGCCCAATAACGCAACTATAGGAACTTTATTACTATATTAAAGTTTAAAACATTTCTGATCTATAATATTTATTTCTTGAGAATCAGGCCAATTTGTGATGCCTAGGGCTATGCCTTAAAAACATTACTTATTGCATGCCAATCTTTTATTAAATTGCTTGTCAACTTGTCTGTCATATTATATGAATTTCTTCTAGTTTCTATTTCTAGTCCTAGTAATAGTAGTAAAAGTACACTTTTCGACACACTTTTAAATCAAGTCAGACAAGTCATTTTGTTTCTCCATTGTAATAAGTGATATTAGGCTGTTCAACTTGGCCAACTGATATTATTAATAAATATATTTTAAACGCAGCGGCTGTGTAGCCCTTGCCTTATTAAAGTTAAAGGGTTGCACCATCACAAATGGTGATATTGGATAGTCAAGTATTGTCTTCAAAGTAAAATGACTAGACAATAGAAAAGAATAGTTCTGGATGAAACTGAACATGTCCTTGGTTCATGTGATGACTGTGAGCTTTTCAATAAAAAAAGTTGGCTTTCTATGCCTAATAACGTAAAAGGGATTTGGTCTCTCCAGAAGAGGATAAGATGGCATGAAGCTAATATTTTGCCAGATAGAAGTTATCACAATATGAGACTGTTTTTCACTAATAGTCTAGGCTAGGGTGACCAAATGTCCCTTAAAATCGGGAGATACCGTTTCTTCACGATTGTACCCGGTGTCTCGAAAAAGTCTCTGGGGATGCCTAAAAGTCCAGTTTCTAAAACCAAACATATTTTCAAATCACTAAGACTTCTTAATTTATATAATATAACTTCAAGTAATATTTTGGCTAGCTGTGTAGCCAGTGCCAGTTGTGATGCTGGCTTGCATGATGGCTGCACTGTTCGCCACTCTGCCAACGCTGCATAATGAAAGTGTCCCTGCCATAGATCTTATATGTATAAATAAATAAGTATTCACTGCAAAATTATTGTTTTTATTTATGATATGCCTCAGAGTTCAAATTAAATTACAAAAGTGAAGGTAAATTTAAAATTTCTAGGTCTCAAAATAGTTAAAATGAGCATATTTCAATAAACAGTTTCCGACTGATGCCCCTGGATACGCTGGAGGGTATCCCCCCAAACCTTCTTGGATGTGTCTCGTTTTTTTTTCAGTTCATGATTTGGTCACCCTAGTCTAGGCCAATTAGTACCGTAATAGGCCTAGCCTAGCCTCTCATAATTTAATTAGTTCAAAATTAATTATTTTTTTAAAATTGGATTTGGAAGAGTATGATTGATTGTTATTAATGTTTACAATTTTTGTTTTTTAAAGTGTAGGAAGTATTTTAGTATTATATAAAAATTAGCTTCTAATTAAAATGGGCTAGCCACTATAGGCATAATTATTTTAAGTAAATTATTATTCTTAAATCCTTACCTTGAATCCGTGAACTAGACTAAAGTATTAAAATTTATTATAATGAAGCGCTCTCTTGTGTACATTATATTTAATTACTCTACTAGCCAATGTTCAGTTTGTTGTGTCCCACAGATAACCAACAAGATCTATCAATATCAACTACCTGCGATTTGATCCCAACTTGTGTAGTCTCAGCAGTGGTTTTACTTACGCACACCTATTTATAGACTAATTATTCAAAATTTTTCCATATTATTAATTTTTATCTGATGACAATAGCATGTTGTTTGCAAAAGCGGGGAAATATTATGTGTAGAAATTATTGCCCATGCCGATAAATAAATAACATATTGAATGTGTCCTTGGGTACCCCAAAAATACCCAGGCCTCATTTTGACCTATCAAGAAAAACAGAATATAAATCCGTTAATTTCTTATCAGTAGCTTACAACCTGTTACCATTTTGAAAATCAACAAGAAAAGTACTCATAAAGCATAGGGTATTTTGCAAATATTTAAAACCCAAAAACCTGAACTGGTTTCTGGCAAAAAAAAATAGATAGAAAATGTAGGGCATAATGCCAAAGTGTTTATTTACCGCGTAAATAAATAAATGTTCAACTGGAGTTCTATAAAAATTGTGGGGAAAGGAGAGGTAGGGCTGTTCTTTAGGATGATACAGGATTCATCATTAGTAAATTCAATATATTTTTGGGGGACATTTTTATTTTTACTTTAAAGTACCTTGAGAAATAATACAGCTGCATGTTTTAAATTGGATTATTTCTTTTAACTTACATGATTTATTTTAAAAACGAGTTTTATCCCTCCAAATATATGCTGCTGTTGATGACGTTTTAGAGAGACTGAAGCTAGCAGGCTAATCTATACTAAGCTGTACCATGATCTCCATCACCATATCAGTCAGGGAAGTTGCATCTTCTGAAATTTTTAAAATTTCAAGATGCAATGTTCTATCGGACCTTGCACTCCACTTGGGGTGGTGATGGTATTAATTAAAATATATTGATGATGATGTGTCCTACATTTTTGATTGCAGGTATTTTAGAATGAATGGTGGCGATACTGGCTCTTGGGCGAAGAAACCCACAGCTCCTGACAACTGCAAAAGAGCAGTATCGAATAAAAAGGCAACTGGCATAACAATATTCATCTTGTGATGTCTCCTCATGCAGACTCACACTTATTACCATTTTACTAATCTATAATAAAGAAAAAAAGAATTTGTTTGAATGGTGATATGAAAGGTGGTTGTTGTGTTGTTGCCTCTGGTGTTGCGAAAGACTCATTACTACTTTAAAACCATTTACAATTTGCTCAAAGTGATGCCTTGCCCAGGTTTGAATTGTTTTGGGTTAAAGGTTCTGCTTCATAGCTGTGATATTGCCTCTAGACTCACAAATAAGCTCCTCTCCAAGGAATAAAGCTTACACATTATGCACCATTGACATACTAAATACCTATCTATTTTGAACTGATATTTGGTATTAAAAAGAAATACTGTGCCTGGTGAAAGTGTAGGTCAAAAGATTTAGTAAGCTGTATACCTTATAACGTGTACGAGTTCATTGATTTCAAAGTATCATTGTCACAAATTATCGTTTACTGTTGCAATCTTATGATTTATGACTGGTTATTAATCATTAATACTTAAAGAATATGAAATCAAATTCTTATTAGCTAAATTGGAGATGTTTTAGTGGAATAATTAAAAAAAAAAAAATCATGTTATTATTAATTTAATCAAAGAAAAATTATGCGTGTGTGGAAAGATGTAATGCTTTTTTTAAAGATAAGATCAGTAAGTATTAATGCCACTGTGCTCTAGGGTTATTCACATTTTGAAAAAAGAATAACAGGTGTGCCACATGCTGGTATACAAATGTTTCATATTAAAGCAATAAAAGCAATGACAAAATATAAGTCCATTGCAAACACCAATAAAAATTTAATTAAGATTACCTTATATACCTGTGTGTAAGTCGATAAATTTTAGTCGTAAACTTTATTTTAAATGCAGTCAGTGCTAATTTCTATAGAATTTTGTTCATTGAATGCGGGGCAAGAGTACTTAACTGTAGCTGTATGTTGATATCTTGTGTAATACGTCTCAGTCAATCATACACTAGCCGTAGTTTTAGTATACAGTTCAGCCATAGACAAAATAAGACAAAATTATAAAAATTACAGAATTTAAAAGCCCCAAGTATAAACCGAGACCGACTTAAAGATGAATTCTACTTATAGATGACTTCATACTGTAATTATTTATTAAATTACAAACTTTGCTAGAATTTTAATAAGAAAATGGCGGTTGGTATTTTCTCTCCTTTCTTTCAACCTGTGAAATAATGGGACAAGCTTTTTTTAAAAAAAAACAAAAAAAAAACATTGCCATTAAAAATACTTAACTTTTGAATTTTCATTTGCAGACTGTTGAAAAGGTATCCTCCAAAAAGTTTTGTCAGAAGTGTGCACTTCAAGGCATTCAAAGTCCTATAAGATTGTTCCAAATTAATGATGATGAAGCACTTTTGATGTGCAAAAATGTTAATGTGAGTTATTAGTTTTAAAAATATTTTCTTTAATTTGTTAAAGTAACATTGCTTTTGAATGAATATTATTTAAGAAAAGACATGAATAAAGTCTTCAGAAATGATACATTCCCTAAAGTTGAACTTAAACTCATAATAATTAATTTATACTTTTCTTTTTGCAGTGTACATTTATGCCAACTTCAAACTGGGCATCTCTAATAATAAAGCGCAACATTTCACAATTGTGTGTGTCAAAAAAGAAAAAAAGAAGTCCGTCCTCAGCTTCTACCATCTCACCTCTTAGCACTAAAAGTGCTCCACAAATATCTGGACAAAATCCGCTTGATCCCTATTACAAATTGACTTCTTCACAAGGAAATAAATATGCAGATGGTGCTAATCAGCAAAGAGAATCCTCTAGCTTAGGCCTAACTGGCCAAAGATCTTTTGCTTCTCCAACACCATATGAGGAAAGTGAAAAAAAGACTTTTGTTCCTTTTGCACCATTTCTTAGTGGCTCTGCTCATATCTTTCCATCATTTGAGACCAATAAGCTTGAGGATAATCGTAAGAAGAGAGTGAATTCTAATAATTTTCCATCAAGTGGTGTGGGTAAATTCAGTTCTGCTTCAAACAGCAGAGTACATTCTGGATTTGATTGTTTGCCTGCCTTAGGGTCCAAGCGAAGAAGTAACAGTTTAGAATCTGATTCGGTTTCCAGCGGCAGTTGCTCCAGCAGTTCTCGTCCAACTTCACCCATTTTTGAAGGGGAAGTGGGTAAAGCACAGCTACAGGGGAACAAAGTTAAACGCATAATTGTCCCACCTAAAACTTGGTCAAAATTACAAGATGGAACCTGGAAAGTACAGGCTGTTAGTGATAAGAAAGATGGGTCCGTAATTGTTTTTAAGTCAAAAAGTGACTCTTGCAAAGACGTGCAACTAATCCCTGCTAAGCCATCTATTATTGGGAACACTTGTGACATTTTAAAATCAGAAAATTTAACTGCAGATGGCAGTTTTGAAATAACTCCTATTGGTTATTTACCAGATATTTTAAAGAGTGTTTTAGCTCAATCATCTTCCAATGTCAACAGTGAATCTATCAAGTCACACATTGATGCTATAAACAAACATTTGTTGGCAATAAATAAGACTCTCGGGGTCAGAAACGCAGTGCCACTAGCATTAGTAAATTTAAGTTCCAATTTCAAAGACACTAGCCATTCTGTTTCATGCACTGAGCTACAGATCACAGGCCATGAAAGATTCAATAATGAAAATACAGTATTAAGCCCTATTGCTTCATCTGAATCATCCCCAGTCTCTGGTTTGTGTGACATTAATGACCTGGATTTGTATAATGAGACTGGATCAAGGGGTGCTGTAGAGCTGGATGATTATTTCTTGGAGAATATTTAATGTGATCAATTGACTTGTAATAAGGAGTTTTCAAAAGTCAGTTGGAACAAACTTTTGTACTTTGTCATGTTTTTTGTGTAAATTGACCTTTTTCAAAAGGTTCTTTTAAATAAAAAAAAAGCCAACAAAAGAGCTCCACTATGCCAATCACTGGGAATTTAAATCAAGAAAATTCACCTGATGAGCCTGTGGGTGAATATGGGTTAGATACCTCTCAGGTTACTGGACCTTCCACTGACCTAATTCAAGCTTCAGACTGTTCTGGGGCTGAGGTTTCAAGTACCACTGTAGATCTTGACCCATCTATTGAATCAGCCCTAACTCATTCTACTGAAGGTGCAACTACATTGGAGCCTGTGCAGTCGACCTCATCTATCGACATATCAGACTCATTAGATGGCTTTAAGGATGAGGTATCATTGCCTAGAGATTCTGTTTCTAAGGCTAACAGCAGTGCCTCGGTGACATCACAAGTCAGTAAAGGTTTTCAAGATGCATTTGCTGCTTTTGCTTCTGCTTCTTTCAGGAATGAAGAAGAAGAAGTGCAGATGGATACCAACGATGAGACCAAACTAGAAACTGTTGTGTCTGCAGCTGCCGACTCAGCTGGTACGGTTTCCATGGAGCCACTTGTATCCTCTGCTATTGACTCTGGTTTAGTGACAACAACTGGAGAAGAGTCATTGGTCAAGTCTGAGCAAGAGGGAGAGGTAGCTTTTGGGACTTTAGATGCGCCAGTCATGGAGCAGCCAGGAGAGGTTCAGATGAATGCATTCTCAGAACCAGGTGCTGACTCCCAATCATTTGAATGCAACGAACAAGCACATGCTATGGAAAATGTTGCTGAGCCACAAGCAGAATCAGCTGCTGCAACTGATTCTGTTTATTTCATACAAATGACTGATGCCACTGGGCAAGTAGTCACCTCAATCATAGATCCTAATGATATTCCTTCCTATGCTGACTCTGTTGTGTACAAACAGTGTATGTTACCTAATGGTGAGATAGAGACCACTATTGTATATCAAGGAGGGGTGCCGGTGACACAAGAGGAACAACAAACTGAGGATCAGGTTACAGCTTCACAGGAAACCACGGAACAAGTGGAGCAGCAAATTATTTATGTTCACGATGCAAACGGTCAACTCACTCCGATTGATTCTGCTCAATCAGCGAATGATGTGGCTCCGCTAGGCAAACAGTTTGTATACATGCAGGACTCAACAGGTCGTATTATTCGCACTATTATGGATGCTAATCAAACAATGGTTCCAGGACAACAAGTTTATTACACTCAGAGTGAAGATGGTAGAATAATTACCTCTGTTATGGATTCTGCTACTGCTGGTGTCTCTGATGATGGTACCCAGCAAACTGTAGATCAGCTTTACCAGCAGCAACAGACAGAGCAGGTTTATCAACAGCAGTTGTTGGAGGAAGCCCAGCAGCAGGATAATGCCGCTGGCACCACCAATACTGTTGGATCCACAGGAGGTTTTAACATAGACAATAGTATGAGTGGCCTCAGCATGCTAGCGGAACTGTCGCATCTCACAGCTGGTCAAGGTAGGTCTTTTATTTTATACACTTATTTATGGATAAATTTACTTGAAAGCTGAATTGTAGAATTTTTTATTTTTTAAAACTATTTTTGGGTTATTTGTAATGAAAAGAAAAAAGATTAATTGCAGTTTTCGTCCTGTCAAGTTTATCATGGGATATGTGTGTTTAATTTAATGAATCTGATCGTCCTCTCACACATTTAATAACTTAATTATATATAGATTTATTTATATCTATATATATTTATAGCGAGATGTTAATACCCTTGTTGCATAAAGACATTCTAATCTTCAATAGCAGGGCTAACTAAACAAGTATGAGTGGCAGCATAATCATTATTTACTACATGCTTTTTTTTTTTTTTTTTTTTTTTTTTTTTTTTTTTTTTTTTTTTTTTTTTTTTTTTTTTTTTTTTTTTTTTTTTTTTTTTGTCTAAAAGAATTTCTTTAATAACTTCTTTTAATAGCTCCGGCCACAGGTGTTGCAGTGGAACCAAGGACATCATCAAGCACTGAAAGTAACTCTGTTGATATGGATGAATTTCGTCCTGTTGCTATGGTTACACGACGTGTTGAAGATGGGGATGGAATCAGTGCTGACATAGCAGGACTGAAAGTTGGTGAGGCAGATTCGTATAATTTCGACCTGGACCAGGGGTCTTCTTTGTCACAGGAAGACAGTACTGGTGAGCCAGTAGTCTTTACAGCCCTTCACTCATTTTATGTGCATGAAGAATCATACGAGCCAAGACAATAAAATAGGTTCTTAATGATACGCTTCTTAAGGATTCGCTTTAGTTCAGTGTAATAAATCATTTAATTTTTACATTGTGCTGTACTTAAAGGGCTGTGAAGACTTAGTCATTGGTTCATTTCTTTTTTATTTTCTTCTTTAAATACACTATAGGTTACCTAGATGACCTGCAAATTTATTTTTACACTTCAACTTTAAAAAAAAATATTAACAAAGATAAAGTGGCCACATTGAAATATAACAAATTAAACTGACAGCATTTCTGCATTTGTTGATTAATGTTTGATCAAATTTTATTAACAAGAATGTCATGTTGTAAATGTTAAAAAGTTTAATTTTTGGGTTATGTAGGACAAGAAGATTCTGTTGTTGGCAAAATCTTATCAGAGATGAAAAGCGAGCATCTGCCTGGGTACTCTGTGTCAAGGGACAACTTGTTTGTTCAATGGCAAAATCTGGATGCCATGTGCTGGATGGATGTTGTTCTCATCATGCTGGTCTATTCACCAACACTTCGCCCACTTGTTAATCTTGAACCAACTCATGAACTAGCTTCTACATTATTGATTACACTTCTTAAAGCCAACAGGCAGGCGCAGGTACTAAACCTGTCACTTTAATGAAAGTTTATTTATTTAAAAAAAACAGAAAAAATTCTATGTAATTGCATAAACTTTCACAAAAAATGTATAATTTTCTTATGTTGACTGATATTTTAATTTCAAATAGTTTTATACTGTTTGCCGCAAGGCGAAATCGTTCAAATGGTTAAACTTAAATTTCCAATAGTAGTTAAAATTCATATCAAGCTTTAATTTGCATGTTTTCTGTAGGTTTTGCTCCAGAACTTGCTTAAGAAGAGCAATGGAGCCGAGATTAGTGGTCTACAAACAGGTGCTGGAAACACAGCATCCTTGCAAGATCCTAAAACTTCAAAGCTGGTTTGCAAAGAAAATATGGATGAAATAGGCAAAGCTATCAACATATTGTATGCAATGAGGGAGAAAATCTGGCAAGCTTTGCAACCAAGGTTAAGATGTGAAAGAGGGAAACACAATAGTCCTGTATTAGTGCTGCCTTTACTAGTCAGAGAGAAACCTGCAATCAAACAAATGTTCACTATGAATTACAGATATGTTTTCAAGGTAATTAAAACTAATTAGCCTCTTAACTTTCAATTTTATGTGGCATTGAGGATATATCGATTAACTCCACAAAAATACGAGAATTAAATTTTTTGGATCTTGATATCATCTTACCACCATACATTTCCATGCATTACATACCTTAAAAACACATTAATGGTGTCTTACCATTTTAATATTTTACGTTAAAGTACCGTCANAAAATAAGCCCCCCCCCCCAAACCCCCACCCCATAACTATTATTAAATATAATATTTATAAAATAGACAAATATGACGTTAAAGGCAATTAAAGGAAATCACAGCAAATGAGGTAGTTCAGCTGAACATAGTAATTACGCCTCCCACTGAAGATAAAGGCAAACAGTGTATCAAATAGGGGTGTGCCGGATCCGTTTTTTCCAACCGGATCCGGATTTTCTTATGCGAAATCCACCGGATTCCGGAATAATCCGGATTCCGGTTTCTCCCGGATTTTGGTACTTCGCAGATACCGGTAAATCTGAGGGGTTGGATGCCTTCTGAACAGTTGGCCTAAATGGCTAAATGACATTGGCTGATACGCATTTTTAACAATTGAGTGAATGATAATATAAATCAAAATATGAATTAAAATTACGGTAAATTTTAAAAACTGAGATAAATTTCTATTGCGTTAGGTAATCAAGTGGTAACCGACCAGCCAATCAGAGATAGCGCAATGCTTGTGCTATCACTTTTTTTGTTTACACGAGCACTCTAGTATAAATTTATACCTCGTTGGAGGTCACTTAATTGTTTCACTGTAATTTGGCGCATAATAAGTTTCTATGTTGTTGTTATTATTATTATGCTTGGTGAGGAGACAGCTCCGCAGGGCAGTACGGGTAATCTATATCTCTGCACCAATGACTAATTGCTAAGCAGACTGACGTCAGGTCGATCAGTGTGTGTCCCTAAAAGTATTCATAGAAAGGCTAGGTCAGCACAGGCCTGCTGGCTTGACGCAATTTGATTGTCGTCTGCCGTGCTCGATAAGGTGGCGGGCTGGCGGCCAGGCGCTTTGGCAGTATAGTTGCTTATTATTTCTGTTACAACGTCATTGGTGATTGCGGTTAAGATGACGTCACGAATAATAATTACTCATCCCTGCACTATCATGTATGGGATTGGGCCGATTGGCCACTATTAGCGGTGCTGACTCTAGCCTCTGGTATGTTCGGAATATTAAACATTAAACAAGCTCAACGCTCGAAACAATCGATTAATGTATCTTGATCGTGTGGAATTCGGGAAAGAGAATTACTTTTATTTCAGATTATGATCCGGTGAGTCACAAAATCTGGCAAATTCCGAAATCTGGTATATTCCGGTTGTTCCGGATAGTACAAAATCCGGCAGAACCGGATTTCACCGGATAGTGCAAAATCCGGCGGATTGTTATTTGGCTAAATATTGTTGTTTTGATATCTATTTAGTTCATTTGTGTTAACACAAAGCAACAGTTAGCCAATAATAATAAAACATGTGATATTTTTATAGCCTTTGAAAAATAAAAAGTTACCATATATTTCTCCAATTTTAAGGTTACCTTTTGCTCTTTTAGAGATATACATAGGTGATAAATTTACGGTATGATTAAGTATTGCAGTATCTATGCTTAAATGTGCATAATACATTCTGCCAAACCCCCTTCCCATATTCAGTGGTAGACAAAATTTCCTAAATCAACACCCTGATGTTGCTTTGAATGCATACATGAATTTGATATGGTCATTCTCTACCATTTTGTAATATGTTTGTATCAGTGGTCTTATTAAACAAATTCATTTACAAATTTTGTTACTTTTTATTGATAAAAATAATGTCCAAATAAATTCCTTAAAGACATTTACAATATTTTTTATGAGGACTCTTATTGTATAAATATTTTTATTAACTAATGCAAAATGAAACAAAGGTATCTTAAATTTTATAATTTGCTTTCTTACTCATGTTTACTAGCATTAATTTTATTCTGTGAGAGCCCGAATAAATAGAAACCATTTTAATTTCCTTAAGTGTGAAAGATGTGGCTACTCTCAGGATGATAGCCATACAAAGATTCTTCCTAGTATTCCAGCAGTACCAGCAGATTTCAACATGAAAACTCCTAGCTTTGTTAGAAATTGCTTTGAGTGCCAAGCTCCAAATCAGAGGATGCTTATGAAATTTGAAGGGTAAGGAATTAAAAATATATTCCACTTAAAAGTTCCTGCGCCTCATATTTATAAAAAATAATTAAACATCTTAAAGTACACTATTGAATTGTGTTGAATCTATTTTGTAAGATTAAAGTTGAAATTTATTTTATAATTGTTTATCTCTTTATTACTACAGTCTGCAAGATTTTGTACAGATGCATTTTGTAAAAGGTTTGCCTCACAACCGCTTTGATGAACTCAGCTTTGATTTCAATGATGACCACTATGAAGTGACAGCTGTGGTTCATTACAAAAACAACCCTGATCATTTTATTGCATGGGTCAGAAATGCTCCAGGTAGGGATGATATTACATTTTGAAAAAAGGCCATGCGACCTTCAAATTAAATTTTGAGTATTACTGGCGTGGGGATATCATTCACGAATATAGAAAAAAAAAACCCACTTAACTGACGAACTGTGGCATGCATTATTCTGTGGTGTGGAGCTTTTCAGAGCGTTATGAGTGCCATTTGAAATTGCATTAAATGACATAGAAATATTGATACAAGACCCCAATCAGTATATATTTTTAGAAAGGTAAATGGATGGGGGATAAAGTTGCCCACCCCGTACAAAATATTTGCTCAGTGTCCTTGACCTTGTAGTTCTCTAGAAAAAAATATCGACACAATGTCTTGCTTTCAAGTGCTCATAACATCATTAATTTTTATAGATACACTTAAAACACAAATATAAATGTTGTAGCCAATTCATTTATCTTTCAGAAAATTTATAGTTTGCTAAGGTTTTGATTGCAATTAAACCTCTGAAAGCAATTTTAGTAATTTAGGTCATTTATATAAGAAACTGGGACCCCTGCTAAAACCAAGTACAAAATGCAAAATCTCAGGCAAAATAGTTATTATTGACTAGTAAACATTTAAAAGGGAACTGTGGAACTGATTTGGGTTGTTTAACTATAAAATTTATTAGTTCTGAACTATAATCTGTAGCTTCCGTGACTAAAATTCAGTCAGTCCTTGCCCAACCTCTAACAGTAGCCTCAGTAGGCCTACTTCAGTATCACTAAGACTAGTATAAAATTCACGAGAAGAATAATCTCAACTGATATCGTTAAAATGTTAAAATAATCATCAGTATCACTTAAACCTCTCCTAAAAAGCTTTCAAATATATTTCTATTAGTTCTTGCACTGATGGCCCAGCCATAGCTTCAACCATTTTAGCTTTAAAAAAAAACAGCGATATTAAACTCCGATTAAAAGGTATTTATTTTTAAGTTATCAAGAAACAGCTTGAACAGGAAGATGATTTATTTTATTAATAAAAGTAAGTGGCTATAATTCCGGTTAAATATTGGATTGGAAGTTGCTATCGGACCGTGTTTTTTAACGGGCGATTTTTTCGGTTGCCACAGTACAGAACGAGAATGTCGGCTGACCACAGTTCGTGGGTTAAGAACGATGCCCAGATCCAGCTATGAATGAAAGATACTGTTATCATTGGAGAAGTTTTTTTTTTACCTCTTGTATAATTTGCACTAACTAAGCCGGCCATGTCTTTTATAATTGAGAACTGTGGTGGTATAAGGTGCATAAATAAATTGGACCATTTTTCTTATAGCTGTCTGCAAATCATTGTATCACAGTTAGAAAAAGGGTACACACTCCTACGAAACTATAAGTCAATATGAATGAGGTTAGGTTATTAGACTTAACTTAACAGAACCAAGGCTTTACCCATTGTAGCATCTAGTTATTTTTTTACATATTAGGGTTCGTTAGTTAAATTTTAAAAAATACATAGATTGTGAATAAAATTTTTAAAAAAATATAGATTGTGAATTGATTTTTAATTAATTTCCACATAGGTTCACACAAAAGGTGCTATCTAGGTTATTTTACTATCCTTTTAGATTAAAAATGGATTTGCTAAAAAGATATAAAAGTCCCCAAATTTACATTTACCTTAGAAGTTAGGCCTAGTCATTGAAGATAAAATCTAAATTTTAACTATGGAATAATGTCCCAATTGTTTTAACTTTATCATATATTCTTTTACAAGCATTACAAGTAATATAATTATCAGCATTACTCGCTTTGGTTTTACATTAGGATGATATAATGGTGTTAAATTTCATAATGTTCTAGTAATAAATTGAAAATTGCTGTATTAAATGCAAAATTGAAAGCTCTTAAGCTCTTTAACTTGAGACCATAGTTAAATAACTAATTTGCACTAACTAAGCCGGCCATGTCTTTAATAATTGAGAACTATGGTGGTATAAGGTGCATAAATAAATTGGACCATTTTTCTTTTAATTAGCTGTCTGCAAATCATTGTATCACAGTTAGAAAAAGGGTACACACTCCTACAATTGCTATCTAGATTATTTTTTTTCTAAACTTTTAGATTCTATAAACAAATTGAAAATTGCTGTAATACATGCAATACTGAAAGCTCTTAAATTCAGACCATAAGTTAATAATTAATTTGCACTAATTAAGCCGGCCATGTCTTTACTACTGAAGATAGATATACTGAAATAAACAGTCTAATACCTGTTTGTCCTCTATCTTACTTACTTTGTTTACTCTTAAAGTGAACAGTTGTTTTGCAGACCTGTTTACTCTTATGATTTTGGCGTACAATGTACCATTTTGAGATGTCTTTTACTAATGTATGCTAAGACTTGGCAGTACTATGATTTTAAGAGATCCGGTTGAAAATATATTCATTCCGTTATTTTTTTGCGATTAAAAATATTACTTAAATTGTACATTTTCGGTTGTTAGTTTTAACTTGCATTTTCATTCTACGTCCAACAGTGAATGGATCGACAAATATGATTGGTTGGGGACCATCTATATTATATCATATTTGCCCTGGGAGGGTAATGGAGTGGTGTTTATTTAGGAGATTTTGTGTGCGGGTGGGGGTCTAAATATTTTAGTCTATAAAATTAACACCGCCATATTTTGTAATGATAGGGATGATGGTCATATTGTTGCTTTGTGTTGTTATAACAACTCGCAAAACACAGCTACTGTAATATTAACGTAGTGGCCCTTGAGACAATTTCGTCAAACCGTGGTAATCCATATACTACCTACTCATTGAGGTGGGAACAATGTCATAGATTTTTTTAGATTTTACGTACACATGCGTATGACTGGGGGTGGGGGTGTCTCGAAAGAAAGTATGCTCAATATTAAAAAACTCTACAATATTATCCTGAAAATTAAAAAATAGCATATTTATATCTCGAATGCTGTAAAAATATCATGCAATGTTTTGTAGGAAAAATCTTCATAATATTGTCATGTATTTTCACAAATGTACATGATAAATCTGCTCAGACAGTACTAAGTAGTAGAGGTAGTACAGTAATATTTAGTCCACCGTATGTACAATGTGCATGTGACTTATATTTTATAAGACTACGCCAGTGGTTCTTACTTCTACTAAGCTTTTCGTTTCCTAGCGCCTGTGCCTAATTTAGGTTTTCACCAGGCTCCCTATGTTAAATTCTAACAAGTACACTTCGAAATAGCGAATACATAAACAAAATAAAATAAAGGGTTGGGTAACAATAAATATAACACATTTAAATCACTAACTGCCATATAGTAACTGCAAACAGTAGTTACTCAGTGGGTTACTGGTGGGAGTGGGGTAGAAAATTGCTTCAGTGCTGTAAGACGTAATTTTGTGACAATTATTTCATGCGAGTCCAAAAACAGAATTCTCAACTGTTCCGTACAGCAACATAAGATTTTGACATATTTAATAGGATCTGAGAGGGCCTCAGAAATCTATTATAAGAACATGCAAAACTGTTGTGCGCAAAACTGTTGTACGATTTTAAATACCCCCTCACCCTATCACTCATTTACAACTTGTGGTAGTTCTCGGACTGTACTATGTTAATGGGAAATGGGATAATGATATTGATTCTTTTTTAAAAACGGCTTTTCCTAAAAAAAATGAATCTAAAGTTACTTGTTTTTTTTTTAAAAAGTCGCCCTAATTTGTTAATTAAATTAATTCTTATTTTAATAAATTTTATTTTATGCTGAAGTGACACTGAGTTAAAACCACGTTCAATTTCAATTGTCCTTTGGGTGTGTGTGTTTATAAATATATATATATATATATATATAATAATAATAATAAAGTTCATTTCAAAAACACGCTTCATCCCCAAAGGCTCGAAGCGCGGTACAAAGTCAACAAAAAACAAATCTATAATTTACCACATTTAAAACAAACGCAACACTACAAAAACTAATTACAAGCATACAATGGCAAGTCTTTCTAGCTATTTCAACCCCAAGCAACACAGCCATTATGCATTAACTGTAAAATAAGGTAGACAATCATCCCAGAAGGTGTTTGCGAAATAGATGTGTCTTTAAATCGGTTTTAAAGGACTCCAGTGTCTGGTTGTTTCTGAGATCGACAGGAAGGGCATTCCAAATTGTTGGAACAGCAAATGCGAAAGTGCGCTTTCCGTAAGTCTCAAGGCAAACACGTGGTGTCGAGAGTTTGCCACTATCGGATGAGCGGAGCTCTCTAGTGGGTACATAAGGTGTCAGCAGCTCTTTCAGATAGGACGGCGCCCAGATAGGACGGCGCCAGGTCATGTAAGCAGCGGTAGCACAAAGTTGCGATTTTGTACTCTATGCGAGCACGCACCGGCAGCCAGTGCAACTCTCTCAGAAGTGTTTTTGCATGGTCGAACTTGCGTTTGCGGAGAACAATGCGAGCCGCATTATCTCTCAGAAGTGTTTTTGCATGGTCGAGCTTGCGTTTGCGGAGAACAATGCGAGCCACATATATATATATATATATATATATATATATATATATATATATATATATATATATATATATATATATATACATACACACACACATATACACATGCACATTCACCAACAATAATACAAGACCTGAGTAATATATTCTTACTTACATTCGAAAAATAATTAAGAAAATTTATGGTCCAGAGAATAGACTTTAAATAAACATTTTTTATTTTAATTCTTCTCTATAAAAGCTCAGACCTTGCAAAAACATTGTGAACTAAGATTCTTATAAAAATAATAATTGGTAATGTTTAAGTTAAATTAATTTAAATACATGGTAGTTAAGAATAATTAACATCAAATCCTTTTGAGGAGTATTACTTAACATACTGCACCAGCAGTTGAAACTCAAAAGAATGACATTGCTAGTATTTTTAAATTCAACATCCAAGTCTTACTTTTTGTAAAATTAAACAAGGCAATTCAGTGAAACCTTGCTATAATGCGATAATTAGCATAATTAAAATCAGATTTCATTATAGAAGGGTCTGTTAAAGCAGGGATTTCAATATTCCTATGCTAATAACAGTGAAATTTTTAACATAGAAAGAAAAATGGTTTCCTTTAAATAAGGGATTTATAAATCGGGGTTAGAGAGCTATGTCACGCTGAAGTAGGAATAATTATAGTAGATTTGTGATTGTGTGGTACAAGAATATTGATGTGTGGTTCGAGAGCATAAATTTTGTATGCTATTTTTTTGGTTTTGTACTTAAATAAACATGTGTAGTTTTGGGAGCTTTGCTGCGACTGTGTTATGTCTATAAGGGGCTCTACTGAATAAGGCTTTTTTGTGTGACATCAATGTGGGAATACTTATTTACTTTACTTGTGCCTTTTGCCCCATCGGTACATAGGCTGTCTGCAAGAATTTTCCATTCATTTTAGTCCTGTGCTTTCCTTCCCAGTTGCTTCCAAGTGTATCCCATTACTGTGTGTGTCTCTAGCTCGTATCACAATTAATTCTTATGCCTTTATCTCCTTTTTCCTGTGGATTCCTTGTTAGGATTGTCTCCTGATGTTATCTGGGGGTTTGTGGAGGGTGTGCTATATCCACCTCCTTTTTTTCCTTAAGTCTTCAATAGGCTCCTGGTATGTCCTTTCTAGTAAGTCTTTATTGGTGATGGTGTTTGGCTATTTGATGTTCACAATCTTTCTAGGGCAATTGTTTATGAAAGTCTGTACTTTCTGCATAATGCTTGCCTTGTTTCAAGTGTTAGCTCTCTAGAGTAAGACTGTCTTGACATTTGTGTTGATAATTCTGACTTTGGTTTGTAGAATCAGGTTCTTTTGACTCCCATATTTTCTTTAATTGCACAAAAGCTGACCTAGCCTTTCCAATTCTAGTCTTGACATCTGCTTCGGATCCACCATTTATGTCACAGCAAACCTGCCAGAAAGAAATGCTCTTGGTTGGCTAAGTTTACCATCATGATCTTTGTGTTGCTTTTATTTATAAATGAGTCTGAGCTATGCTGAAATAGTGGCTACATCTTTAGTCTTTTTCCTGCATTTGTTGCTGAATGAATTCAATGTGGGACTGTTGAATTATTTTTTTGCGTTTGTTTTTTTTTATGCTTGATTGAGTAATTCTGTCTGGAGATCCTAAGTTATGGATTAAATAATTGTTATGGCAAGTAGTTGCTTGCATTTAATTTAATAATTTTTTTTCCCTAGGCTCTACATGGATGGAGTGTGATGACCTCAAGTCTGTTATTACTCGCTACTTGCATGTATCCCCTAACATCCCAGCTGGCCAAGTACACATGGTCATGTGGGAGAGAAGGCTGACATCACAGCATACACTAGTCATGCGGGATACAGAGGATACAAAGCTTCTTGCCTCTCTGGTGCTCACTGTGCAGCAGCCTAACACACATCAGTCCACGGATCCTGGTAATCACTTAAATATTTACTATTTTGGCTGAAAACTTTTACTTTTATGCTTTATAATTATCGTAGCTGTCATTCAACACAAGTACTGAAAAGTAATGCACTGGGAGTTACAAATAATTTTAACTTGAGATTCATAATAATACATTTAATTAATAGTCATACTTTTATTTAAATATAAAATGTATAATCTTCTAAGGCAATAGATGAGATCCTTACAATGTATAATTTTTACATCAATGCAGCTGCAAGACCAACAGGTGTACCAAGTGCTCCATCGTTTCCATCAGCAAGCACCCCACAAACAAGCTCTCTGTTGTCAGGACTTGGAACCCAAACACAAACCTTTACTCCTTACACACCAAGAGGCCGTGGCAGGGGAAGAGGAAGCAGGGGTTCATATGGTGGAAGAGGCAGGGGAGCAACTACTGCCATGCCCGTAAGGCGGGCAACTCCAACCACCATTACACAGATTACACCTACAGGTACAACTACATTACGAGCTCGCAGTTCCCCTCAGATTGTCAGATTGCCAATGTCTGCTTTAACAGGCTCAACACTGAGGGGCGGGACCATGCCAGGTGCAAGATATGTTCTCGTTGGTAACTCTCAAGCTGGTACGTCAGGCACAGGAAGTGGTGGAACTAGTAAAGTTGTGGTTGTAAGGTCCCAAGGAAGTACAAGCAACATTACTGCCACTCAGCTTCTCCAGCTGCTACAGAGAACTGGTGCCCTTAATCAGGCAGGAAGCAGAATAACCACTACCACCTCCGGTTCTGGTACCTCTAGCACTTCCTACCTCGTCCAACCAGATGGAACACTTGTTACAACAGGAGCACCCGATTTAATGGAAGCTTCCTCTCAGCAAACTACCGAACAAGCAATGCAAGACCAGTCAGATCCCTCCTTCCTAAATTCTGATGGGGTTGCAGAACAAATACAAGAATCTCCAGAGACTGATCCAGAAAAATATGGGGAAGAATCATCTCAAGTCAGCACACATGCTGAACACCAAATAAGCACACTCCCCTTCCCAACACCAACGGCTACACCAATCAAAGAACACCCAGAAACCATCATTGTCTCACCGGATGCAGGAATGTCTCCAACTGCAGCTTCAGAAGCTTTTAGCAGTGAATCAGCTGTTAAAACCCTGTTGACACAGAACCAACAGCAGCCAAGCAGATACATACAGATACCCAATCCTTCAGGGGGAGGTGGAACTATTTTGACTCAGCTTGTTATGAGGGGAGGCAAAATGGTTTTAGTGCCTGTGGATAAAAACACTCAAGCTCAGGTTACTGGCACATCGGTTCTAAAATTACCCAACTCACCATCAGGCTCACCAAAAATAGCAATTCGAGCTGGGGGAACAAATCCTCAGATTATTTCAGCATCTTCAGCTGGAGCTCTCCTGTCCCAGTTGCAGCAACAGCAGTCGCAGGGGATTATCTCCCTTTCACAGATCTCGGGTATCAGTACTGCTACTGTCAGCAATGTAGGAGCCCAGCGACGCATCACACTGCCAGCAGGTAATGCTGCTGGGAAAAAGACAATCCAAGTGATTACTGTTCCACGTTCAGCAAATGCAGCTCAGATAAACCAGGCAGGCACAAAAACAATTATGATGAGTTCCTCTAGCAGCCAGCAAACCACAACCACTCCCAGTGTAGGCAGCCCAAGACTTGCCACACCTGTGGAAACAACCACTATTGATGGTAGGATTCTCTCACAGTCTGGAAACATTGTCATCCGAGAGCTGAAGCGAGGGGAGACCGAAACTGCACCAACCATGACAACATCACTGGGCAGCACTAGTCAGTTGACACCAACACCAGCAGTATCCCTCCTTAGAGATGTGTCTGCTAGAAGTTCAACGTCCTTGCTTACGACATCCCCTACTAGTCAACAGCAGAAATTGCAAGAAAGTTTTAGGTAGGTCTTATAAATAATTACTACAAAATTTGTCACATTTTTTAAAATTTATATCAATTTACTAATTTAAAAATATACATTGCACTAACTAAGCCGGTCACAACCTTTTTAATTGGGTGAGTGATGGTATACGGTGCATACATTAAGTAAAGCATATTTCTTTCTCACTATTGATAACTTATTCAGCTGTGATCTACGTAAAGGCTGCAGCTAAGTTATTATTGGAACAAATACCCACCCTTTTTTAAATTAAATATATAAATAAAAATGTGAATATTTTCTGAATTATCAAATGAAAAGTTAAATTATATTTTGGAAAATAATCAATTTTAAAAAAAATTCCTTTTTTTAACCACACAGATACATCCTGCCTGGCTCAAGCACTACTCATATCCTTCACACAGGGGCCAGTGGGACCCAAGGAAATATTGGGAGCACAGGGAGAGCCTTTACGGCATTGTCTGCATCTGGAACAATCATCGGTGGCCAACTCACACCATCTCCCACAACCTCAGCTATCGGCACATCTCCAATGGACCAAGATATGGCATTGGGTGACTCGGATGACAGCAGCTCTGCCATTCTCATGCCTAATCGACGACTTATTAAGGAAATGGATACCACTGAATACATCCCTCTGGGGCGTGGGCGGGCTAAAACAAGAGGTGGTAGAGGTAGAGGAAGGGGAGGCAGGACGCCTAGAGGAAGAGGCCGTGCCCAAATATATTCACCTGATGCTGATTATATGCCCCCATTACAGATTTCCAACCGTAAAATATCTACACTACCGGCCGATCTGAGACAAATAGGTGCTCATGTAATTGAGTCCAGTACCGAGTCTGTAGATGGTGTACCTGTTGTCTCCATTCCTGAACTACCTAATTTGGAGTCGCAGCAAACTGAGGCTGAAAACTTTGAATCGGCTCAAGTTGCTGATGCTTTGGAGCCAATTATTCCTTCTTTGCCTGATACTCAAGTTCAATCTTGTGCAGATGAAACTCAAGAAAATCAGGTTCCTGAGTTAGCAATGAGTCCTCAAGGTCCTCGTGTAATCACACAACCTATTCCTTCTATCAAGGCCAATCATGGCTTTGATATTCTCACACAGGGAATATTAGGGGGAGCTGCTAACAGACCCCCTTCGCTGCCTCAGACTAAACAGGCTCGAAGTCTTTTGACAGGCTCTCCAGTTTCAATAGCTCATACTGCATCTTCAGATTCCACCACAAGTGTTACAACCATCTTAGATGCTTCCACCATCTTAGATACTTCTTCTCTCACATCTGTAGCATCAAAAACACAGCAAACCTTGTCTTTGGGTCAATCTGTCAGTCAAGCTGAGATTGACACCTTAATTCAAGCTGCTCAGGCCGCAGCAAAGCCCGGCAAACCTGCTGTAACGTCATCCATGGTCACTACCACAAGCGTTATTACTCAAAACAAGTCCACTGTTAGCATCCTCCCAATGACCAGCCTGGATATGATGAGCCCACTGAAAAAGGAAAGTGTTTTTGGTTTGGAAGATTTTGTAAGCAAAACTGAGGAAAGTGGTGAATTGGATGATCAGATAATTGAAGAACACAAAACATCTTCACAGGAATTAGATAGCAAATACAAACAGGAGGAAGAAAGCATTGAAAGCGAGCAAAGGATTATGAGTGTTGATGAAAGCCAGGTGAGTGCAGCTGAAAGGTACAGAATGCCAGTGGAACTCTTTCAACCAGATGATGAATCTCCCGAAAAACCTTTTTTAAGGTCTGAGGAATGTTTAACCAAGCTTGGAGTTGAGCTGCCTTCTAAACTCTTTCAGGATTCAGAGGTAAGCTCACAAGATGAAGAGATTGCAGTGACTCCCGTTGTTTCACAGAAAGGGGCTGCTCGACACAAAACTATTAATGAAATAGAAATGGACAAACGGGCATCTCGTTTAGGGGCTGAAACAGCTGCCATCGCAACAAAAAAATTACACCAGAAAATCAGTACAAAAGCAATATTTGGTTTGGAGCCTGAAGACACTGTTAGTGCAGACATTGATATTGAGACAGCTGAAGATTTGGTAAGTGTTTCAAAACCCAAAAAAGTTTCAGCAACCGATAAAAAACAGAAGCACCAAAACAGCAGCAGTAAAAAAATAAAGAAAAAATCCAGCAACTCCCAAGAAGCTTTAAAATCAGATGACTTGAACTTGGAAACTTGTACCAATGTTTCCTCTCTGGATGAGAAAATTGCACAGATTATCTCTAGTCCCAAAGTAGAATCTAATGCGAGAAAAACCCCAGCTAACATTGTCAAACCCAAAACAAGCATAGGTGGCTTTGCCACAGATCTACTAATGGAGTCAGAAAAAGAAGAAATGCTTAATCTTGAGAAGGAAGTAGAGACAGAATGTGCACAAGAAATTAAAAAACAAATGGAGGAGAAACTGTCAATTGAAAGTGGATCTGCTGCTATTGCAGACTCAATAAAATTGAATGAAAAAGTCTTAGCAGATGAATGTATGGTTACTCTGGAAGATAACAAGGAAAATGATATTAATGATGCTGAGATGGCCTCAAAAGAGGTAGAAAAACCTATTAATGTAAAAGTGGTAAGGAAACGTTTAATTTACCCACCAGCATTTGTGCGACATAAGAGGCACAAGGCTGACTGGAGTGTTCAATTGGAAGAGGATTCGACTGAAAATGTATTACCAGAACAAACGTTCAACTACCGTGTTCTGCAAGGCATACTGAGACCATCGCATCGGCACCCATCATTAGACCCTTCACAAGAATTGTATATTACCTTCCCTACCCCATTACCTCACATTAGCTCTAAAAAAAACATGCTGCCTGTCCAGCCTGCAGTAGTCAAGCGTCGTAATCGTAAAGATCTTCAAAGGCCTCAAGTTGATCCATCTAAAGAACCAACTGTTATTCCTCTGGTTCCAGAAGATGAAGGTGACCCAGCTTGTACAGGAGGTTCTGTTGTGACTAGTCCCATTAATGGGGAGATATTTTGTGGTGTAATTTTGAAAAAAAAATTGGAAACTGCTGACTGGAGCAGCTCTGTTGAAGAAGGGGAAGAGGAAGAAATTTTTGAGGAGGGGGTAGACATAAAATCTTTACAGCATGAATATTGTGAGCAGTTGCGAACAGTGTACTTTATGGAGGCTGGAGATTTGAGCATGTTGGAAGAGAGCTGGAATAGTAATGAGGATTACGAGGATGTTGATTCGGAAAAGATGTCGATTAAAGATGAAGACACTGGTGAAGAAGATATCTCACTTCAGGTGGAGAAAAATACAGTGTCTGATCAAGTCATGGAACAACCATTAGAAATTCCTCAAGTCTTTGAGCCTTCTCAAGAGGCTAAAAATGATTCCATTAACAATGTTAGTGTGGTAACACAACAGACTCCAATTGAGCAAACCCCTGTTCTCAAGAAGAAACGTGGAAGACCCAAGAAAGTCTCGACACCCAATGTTCAGCCCACTCAAGCACAGGAATCAACAGGTGAAAAGCAAACTTCATTTCAAGAGACCCGAGATGATCACACATCTGGCGGTTCCCAGGATGGGGAAGCTGGAGATGTTTCCTCAAAATCCACTCCATCTCGACTCAATGGTATTGAAACTGAATTGCCAGCTCAGTCTCAGTCAGGAACCAAAACAGATATCATTATCCCTCAAAGAGACTCAGTGGCAGCACCATCTTTTCCATCTCCCTCACGGCGTTCAGGTCGGACACCCATCCCTTCAAAACGTGTGTTAGATGCTCTGGAGGATAGCCCTGCGCGTGTCTTGCTGAAGAGCAGAAGAACTTCATTTGTTAGCTCTGATGATGAGCATTCCAGCTCGAGTAATGGGGAAAATGTTGTGAAAAAACTGAAAAAACAGAGTGTTGTCCCCACATAGCACTGTGTTATGTTTGATCTTGTTATGTAATTTTACTACAATACCAATACTGTAACCTGTTCCTTACTTAGTGGTGTTTGGATATGTCAATGTAATTATTTGGCTCCTTTGGAAATTTTAACAGTTCTAAAAATGTTAATGGCTCATGCTCAAATGTGCTCTTACCTCCCATTGGATTTGGGCATCAAAGTCAAAGCTATGTACCTAAAGTAATGGTACTTAAAATACCATATCGTGAACACGTATATGAGTTGTCAACAGGGTATAGCCCAAGTAGCCAACTGTAAATTAAAATGAAGTAAGTTTTGGCAGTTTTAGTTGGAAATTGGTCTCTAAACGGAGGAAAGAGTACTCCTGGTTGACTCATATTTTTACTCATATGTAAGTGCTTGTGAATAGGGACTGAGTTTGAAAATGATGGAAGAACAATTCCAATAAAGATTTTTAAAAATGGCACCAAGTAACAGTTAAGCAGTATTTTGTTAAGAAATTTCAACAGCTAACCTATTCCCTGTATTGGAAAGGTGCGCTGTCAACTGAAGGGGTGGTCTGATGGAGCTTTCAGGGAATTCCACTTTTGCTGAAACTACACGTTCCTAAAAAATTTGAAACCTCGTACACAATGGGCAGAAATGTTCCACACTACAGCATTCAGGCCGGCATACCTGGTCCGTCAGAGTTGTCCAACCTGTAAGACAGTACAAAAAACTCCTCAGTCCTTACAAAGTTTCAAGAATGGTCGTCTTTGACTGAGGGTGAATGCAGAAACTACTGGAGAGTGTGGTTCTCTATTAAAAAAAGTTCTTGTCAGCAGACTTATCCCCGGTATACTTCAAAAACTGCAAAATTTCATAACAACAGAATGCATAGCTGTGTTAATTGGTGCCATCTGATTAAATCTATCTTGCCATTGTCTTACTACCTACTAAAACTCTGTCCTTATTCACAACCTACTGATGAGTGAAAACTATGAATATGATTTCTGACAACTGCCAAACATGTCTTCGTTAAGACTATTGTGAACATGTGACAATTGGAGATATGCACCTTTGGAAAACCCACATACTTGTTCATATGTTGGAGTTTCAGTACTGTCACTTTTTGTGCATGCTGTAGTTGTTATTCTGGTTAGGTTGAGTTGAAATTGGATTTTTAATTTATTCAGAATTTTTTTAAAATGTTGAATAGATTACTATGGTTTCATAAAAGTTGGTATATACATTGATATACATCTGTTTATGTTTTTTTGCTTAGTTTTCTATACTCATGTAACTATTCTTGTTTGTCATACATTGTACATCTCCTGTACATATTGTTGCAAAAAAATATAAATAAAATCACACTGCACTACATGGCTCTCTTCAGATGACCAACTAATAACATTTTTTTTTTTTGCCACTCGCTACTAACAGCCAAATTATAATTTTTTAAGAACAGAATTCAATTTTGATTTACTGCATTTTTTCAATTTATTTAACACATTTCAAATGTATTCCACTCAAATTAAACTTTGGTTGTTATAACATTGAATTATAAATAAATGTTTTCTCTCATGATTTTTCTTAAATTCTCTGTTATCTTTTCAAAATAACTGTTTTATGTTATTACAATCCTTTTATTTGTAGCAGCCATTATATTGTTTGCATGATATTTTTCTTTTAGTTTTGTGTTTACACATGTAAATAGTTCATGAGAAATTTCACTAACTTATTGGTATTAAATGTTCTTGGCAGATTAAAGGATTGCAACCTAGCAAACATCAATGAAGATTTTGTCAAATTAATTATGGTAATTGGTCAATTTTCTCAGAATGCATTTGTAGGACTGTGTTATTAATTGGTTAGCATTGAGAGAGAAAACAGAAAATGTCTGTTTTAACTGGGTATAAAAACAGAAATTTTATAAATTATTTAAAAAAAAAAAAATTCAATTGTAAATTTTATTTATACAATACTGGTACAAACTATTCACCAACAAAATTTGCTTCATCAACTCTTTTTTTTTTTTTTCTTCACGCCATGTCGATTTTTTGTTTTTTTCTGTTAAAAAAAAAAAAAATTCAATTGTAAATTTTATTTATACAATACTGGTACAAACTATTCACCAACAAAATTTGCTTCATCAACTCTTTTTTTTTTTTTCTGCACGCCATGTCGATTTTTTGATTTGTTCTGTTAAAGTGATTTCATGTTTAGGTCTAGCTTTTGATTGTTTTCTAGACTTCCACTGGCTCTTCATTACATAGGTGCATATTGTTCATAAGTCAGTTATCAATGTTTTCATAGTTATTGGCGTGATAGAGCTAAATGAATTCCTAAGATTGTTTATCAATGAGGATTTTTGTTGTAACTACCTTACCCCAAGTCACTTTGTCACATTTCTTCATTTAAGTGATGCTGTAAAAATTAACAGAGCATTTCTCATGTCACAGATAATAATTACAAAGACAACAGCATTGTTATGTTAGTACCATCTATGTAAAAAGTAACCTTTTTACTTCCCTTTCAAAAGTGATCATCTCCCTTTTTATAAAGCATCACCGCTGATTTAAATGAATTTAAACATCTTTGCATGTACTTGGTGCACACTGTCGGGATCATACACTAAAATACTTTGTTAATGTTTTGCTCTAAATGGTAGGCTCACACAGCAGCAGTATCTTGAATGTTTACTAAAGAAATCAATCATGATAGAAAATTGGTAATAGATTCCTGAACAATGGTCATACAAGACAGATGAAGTTTCTAATTTCATTGTATATGCTCATTTTTCTCAAGAGCTAGTATTTTTAACATCCCTTCATTGATTGTTATGAATTTATTAAAAAACAAAAACAACAAAAAAAAATGCTTTTAATCCCAAGCAAATGTCATATTCATATTGTTGATGATTTTAAGTTTTTATTGAGGGATAATGATCTTGAAAGTGGAAAGCCAATATGCTTGTTTGCTGATTGGGATCTTACACCACCCTCATCATTAGCATGGTATGGCATGCTATTATAGATTTTGTTCATGTTGTTTTTTGTTTGAGGGTTTTAATTACAAGGTTTTAATTACATACCTACTGGCAACTGGTAACAACTTAAACGGTGAAATCAACAATGTGGCTGCCAGGTGCCATTTCAAAATACCCAACCTTAAAACGTAACTATAACTTTTCACACCAGCAGTTTGTTTACACAAAAAATTTATCATGATTTGTGTCTTCATGTATTGTTGGGTAATTCTGTAATTACTTTGTAAAAATTTCTTTATTTTCATGCTTCAACACCCAAGCTTTTGCTTAGATTTTTCATCAAATTGAGAACACATTAAAAAAAAACAAAAAGCATTGTACTTCACTCCCTTCTGTACACCACTGGTGTCATTGTATAAAACTACTTGTGTACATTGTATTTCCAGTTGTTTTCTAGAGTTCTGAAATGATTTTTGTTCTCTCCATGGCTGCATTGATGGGCTTCATCAGTGTACCTTGTTTTTGTTATTGGGCGTCTTTTTGTGAATAAAAAACAAAACCAGTTCTGACCTGAAAAGTTGAGATCATTTTTCTTTCCAGAATAAATATTAATAATTGGCTTCAGTGTTGTCTGGTGTGTCTCTCTGATTAGGGTTTTGGGGATTACTCTTGGGACCAGGAGAATGAATGACTTGAGTGCTTGATTGTTGAGAAAGATTGCTGACTGAGTGATGTGGTAATAGGTGATGTGACATTAGCAATTAATGAGCCAGGTGATGTGATATGGGCAATTAATGAACCAAGTGATGTGGTATAGGTACACTTATGAACCAAGTGATGTGACATGGGCAATTAATGAACCAAGTGATGAGAAAATTAATGAACCAAGTGATTTGACATGGTCAATTAATGAATCAAGTGATGTGACATGGTCAATTAATGAATCAAGTGATGTGACATGGGAAATTAATGAACCAAGTGATGTGGCATAGGTACACTAATGAACCTTGTGATGTAACATTGGCAATTAATGAATCAAGGGATGTGACATGGGCAATTAATGAATCAAGTGAGGAAACATGGGAAATTAATGAGCCAAGTGATGTGAAATGGACAATTAATGAGCCAAGTTATTTGACATAGGCAATTAATGAATCAAATGATGTTAATAAAGGCAAGTAATGAACCAAGTGGTGTGAAATTAATGAATCAACTGATGTGAAATGGACAATTACTGAATCAAGTGATGGGAAATTAATGAATCAAGTGATGGGCAATTAATGAATCAAAAGATGTGAAATAGGCAATTAATGAATCAAGTGATGGGCAATTAATGAATCAAAAGATGTGAAATAGGCAATTAATGAATCAAGTGATGGGCAATTAATGAATCAAAAGATGGGAAATTAATGAATCAAGTGATGTGAAATTATTTGAATCAAGTGATGTGAAATGGGCAATTAATGAACCTAGTGTGACATGGGAGCATTTATGACCAAGTGTGACATGGGAGCATTTATGACCAAGTGTGACATGGACACACTAATGAACCAAGTAATGTGACATGTTGACAGTTATAAACCAATAGATGTGGCATGGGCACACTAATGAACTAAGTATAGAAAGGATCACATTTAGGCATCTTGTACTCATTCAAATAGTGTATGGCTTTATTCATCTACTTAGAAAAAGGGAGCACTGCAGTCTAACGGGTGAGATCCATAAGAAGTGTCACTTTAGAGTGTAACTAGTTAAACTTGTTTCACACATATCTTTGAATAAGTAGAAGAGACCTCGAATGGGATACCGCTAACTATCAGGTGAAGGTTAAAAAAAAAATTAATGCATTATAAAAAATTTGTTGTACCGGGTACGGTAATAAAAAGTAGGTCATTGTGAGTAAATAGTTCCACTATCAAACCTAGGATTGTGTGCGAGGATCGATCACTCAAAGATCGTTTAGATGTTACAGTCATAGTCTGAAATTAGTGAAATCCAGACATTCAATAGAATGACTCATTAACTTGGCAATTTTTAAAATTTCATGTTATTTACAGAATCGTTAGCCTTCTACAGAATGATAGGCAGGACTTAAACTAAGTATGTAACAACACACAAAGGGATAAGACTTATTTAAAGAAAATGTATTTATTTGAAGAAAATACGGTTATTAGAAATGTTCTTGTTCTTTTTCAATTTATTGCAGCAGGCTGAACTTGAATGACTTAGGAAATGAATATATATATATATA